>QGSO01025793.1:0-10059 GCA_011037825.1 Carya cathayensis | reverse complement strand
TGTTAGATACTAACATACATTAGGCTGCTTTGTTATTTCAATTTCAATTAGTATTCTTATTTTCTCATACTTTTATTATATGTCAGTTCATACCATGGATTCCTTTAGAAGTGATACTCCTACAAATTTAAGAGACAATGAGATTTCTATTCCTTTAGTTTCAAACATTAATTGATCTAGTAGTAGCAACACCATCCTTCCTCCCAAAAGGAAGGCAAGTAAGGACCCATCAACGGTGTGGGAACACTTCACAAAAATAGATGGATATTCCTTAAGTGACTCAAAAGCGGGGTGTAATTACTGCCACAAGACTTACGCTTGTCATCCCAAAAAACATGGTACATCAAGTATGTTGCATCATGTTGGTGTTTGTAAAAAAAACCCTGATAGAAATAGACCCAAGGATCAACAAACTACACATAAGTTTGATCCAGAAGATATATGAATGGCAATTGCAGAGATGATAATTTGTGATGAGGCTCCGTTTAAGGTGGTGGAAGGACAAGGATTTAGAAAGGTATGTAAATCACTAGAACCAAGATTCCAAGTGCCATCTCGAACCACCGCAACAAGAGATTGTATTAAACTATTTAAAAAAGAGAAGGAGAAGTTGAGGAAAGTATTTAAGGCAATTGGGCAAGTTAGTTTAACTACTGACACTTGGACGTCCAATTAGAACTTCAATTATGTGTCTTACTGCACATTTTATTGACTGTGAATGGAAATTACACAAAAAAAATTATAAATTTTTGTTTAATTCCTAATCACAAAGGGAACACTATTGGAAGGCATGTGGAGTCATGTCTACAGGATTGGGGTATTGAGAAGATTTTTACTGTTACAGTTGACAATGCTTCCTCAAACGATGTTGGCATTGATTACTTAACAAGATTTGTGGAAGGTCATTTGTTGGAGGGGAAGTATATTCATATAAGGTATTGCGCCCATATTATGAACCTTATTGTGAATGATGGGCTAAAAGATTGTGATGATTCAATCGCAAGGGTGCGCAATGCGGTTAAATATGTTAGATCATCTCCTGCAAGAATGGAAAAATTCAAAAAGTGTATAGAGAAGGAGAAAATCAGTTGTTTAAAATTGGTGTGCCTTGATGTTCCCACCAGATGGAACTCCACTTATCTCATGCTAGAAGTTGCAGAAACATTTCAAAAGCCATTTTTGCGATTGGAGAATGATGATGGTTATTTTTCTCGCTATTGTCGTGGTGTGGGCTTGAGCCCCCAAGTTCTAGTGATTGGGTGAGAGTTAAAATAATGGTTAAATTTTTGAAGATTTTTTATGATGCTACTGTGAGACTTTCTGGCTCTTTGTATGTCACATATAATGCATATTTCCAAAAGCTTTGTGGCATTCAATCACATTTATAAAAAAATGAGTTAAAGTAATGATCTAGTGTTGAGAGTTATAGCTACGAGCATAAAGAGTAAGTATAACAAATATTGGGGATCAATTAAACAGACTAACTTGATGATATTCATTGCTATTGTTCTTGATGCAAGATGCAAATTTAGTCTTTTGCATTTTTGGTTAAAAAAATATATGGTGGTAATTTAGTTGAAGAAATGATTGTAAAAGTGAAAGAATTGATGATTGACATGTACGGGGAGTATAGTACTATGTATGAGAGTTCAGGTGGAGTTTCATACTCTGAATCTCATTCCTCAGTTGATTTTAGTATGATTGATTCTGATTCTCAGCAAAGTTTTTGGGTTGAATATGAGCAAGAAATTATTGAAAATAGTTTGAGGAACAAATCAGAGATTGATCAATACTTGAAACATGGTTGTGAGGCACGAGTTCTAAATTTTGATATTTTAGATCGGTGGAAGATCAATGAAATCAAGTATCATATTTTGGCGAGAGTTGCATGGGATGTGATGGCCATTCTTGTTTCTACTGTTTCTTCTGAGTCAGCCTTCAGTGCAGGAGGTCGGGTACTTGACCCATTTCGTTGGTCATTATCTCCAAGAACAGTTGAGGCATTTGTTTGTACTCAGAATTGGTTAAAAGATCCAATACCTATTGATCTTCGTGCCTAGTTGGACAATGTTGAAAGTTTTGAGGCAGAATTAGGTAATGAACATATTTCTTTCTTTCATATTTATTGAAGTTTTTCATAATGTTTATTTTTATATAATTTAATAATCTTTTTTTCTTTTCTTTTCTTTTTTTTCCATAATTTGATCCTCAATCAATCTTTATTTATGTTGATGATGAGTGACTTAAGGCTTATGGTCTACATATTCTATATTTGTTGTTAAAGATTCATGTTTGAGGACTGTTTATTTCTAGTTCATGAATTTGTTTAAAAGGGCTGGAATATTTTCCATTGATAATATATATATGGACGTTATATTTATGTTTATTGTTTATTGTTTATGTTATGGATGGCCTATGGAATGTAATGTAGTGGATGGATGAATGGATTTGTGAGAAAGATTGGACATTATATTCATGTTTATTTCTAGTTTATGAATTTGTTTTAAAGGGTTGGAATATTTTCTATGGATCATAATATACGTATATATATATATGGACATTATATTCATGTTTATTGTTTATATTTTATATTATGGATAGCCTATGAGATGTAATGTAATGGATGAATGGCCTATAAGATGTAATGTTTATTGAGAAAGGTCGGAAACAATATTTAAAAAAAAAAAAAAACTGCTGATTTAACCCGACCCGAATAATTTGGATTCGGGTCAAGTCGGGTCATTCTGTGCTGGCCCTGGATTTCGGGCCAAAACAGGTCGGGCCAAAAATTGATTAGGCAGACTGTTGTTCAGGCCTAGTTATGACATTTATATAATAGGATGTGAGAATGATATAGACTATCTAATATTAACTTTTTATTATAAATTGCTTTATTATTAAAAGAAAAATATATTTATAAATTCTTTTTATACACTCAACGAACCATCGTAATTATGTGATTAAAAAAAAACTGTATTTTTATTTTTATTTTTAAATTATAAGCACCAATTAATTTAATGAGATTACGCAATGGTCAAACTACGAGGGAACCAAATTATAATTTCTATGGATGAGCGTTCCGGTTTGTTGACTAGTTTAGATTGGACTCCTGAACCGGCTGATTTCAGAATTTGACCTTACTTAAGCCAATGAATAACACGTTGCCGTTTGCAATAGTCTTCCCGAGGTGGCTTTACCCACTTTAATGTTCCGTCACTTTCTCGGGAAAAGAAATTTCTGAACCCATAGTTATTCTCTTCTCTTTCCCAATTGGTTCCTGGCTTAATTTTGAGGGAGTATTCATGGACATCTCTCTAATGGTCGATACGGTAAATGTGGCCACCACGCAAGGCCTAGGGTTCGCCAAATTCCTTCTTCATCGCCACTGCGTCGCTTCCTACAACAACAACCACCTGTCGATCTCCGCCGTGATTTTCGCGGTTGACGCTATAGCTCCCCCGACGGTCAGATCCAATTACTCTGGAATCGCTCGTCGGACACTCCTCCGGAAAAAGCGCCGCACGAGGCGGAAATCCTCCAGCGGCGGCGACTCCGAGGACGGCGAGGACGAGGGTTTTTTCGGCGACGGCGGCTGCGATGGTCCATTCGGTGGAGGCGGTGGCAGGGGATGGAATTTTGACGGTTTTGGAGGGCATAATTGGGATGGATCGTCCTCCGATCCCGCTTTCAACTTCGTTTACGAGGTCATCTACTGGATTGTACTATCGAATTGCGTGCACTTCGCTTTCAAGAAGATCGTTCGGATTGCGGTGGATGGGATGGGAGACGCTGCGAGAGAGAAGGTACCGATGAGGTTGACATCGGTCTGCTGATACGGTATCGTTTATAAATAGGTGAGAGAATCGGGAGTAATTCCTGTATTTGGTTGGGGGGAGGGGTACTGAACTTTCTGTCAATCTGTGTATATATTGTACATAATCTTATTGTCCCTATAATTTGGTCAATAACAAATGGTATAACTAAATTTGAGAAAGAGTCTCTCTTAATTGATCATTCACCTTGTATTGTTCCATGAAATTGATTGTGTTTATGGCTTTTTTATTCTTGAAAAAGCAGTTGAAGTGTGAACATTGTGATGTTAGTCTGTGGCAATCGAGAGATGGATAGATACTGCACGATACACAAGGCACTTAAGTAAGAAATTTATTGGAATATTGTGTTTTGGCGCAATAGCATATTAGTCACTGCATGATGCAATTAAAAAAAAAGGAACAAATTTTTAGAGCTTTTGAGGTAATTGAGAGATGGATGGATGGAGATTTATGCTCTTCCCATGGTGACTGGGTCACGTCTTGGTTGTTTGGCGATGCTGTGTTCATTGGTCGCTGCTGCTCCCATATATGTTGTCTGCTTAAGTACTTCGTTTGAATAGGTTAACTTCGAGTTCGAGTTTGTGATAGAAGGGTTTTGCCTAGAATGTTATCAACATTCAACGAGGTGGCTTTTGGGGAATGGGATGTTTTGATAAAGTAGTTATGCCTAAAAGGGTGACAACCTTTATGGCAAATTGCAGGGATGCACAAGACTGTTGATGATAAATTATAGCAATATGGAAGATGATTCCCATATGCTTATATTGTGGTGCATTTGGAGGGAATTAGTTCAAAAATTTTAATGGACCAAGTGTCCATGAGTTTCTTGTATCTGTTGGTAATCCTTTACATGTACATCATCTATGAGTTTCGGTGCAATTGTGGTATTTGGTTTTCAAGATGCATAGATCTGCGATCAGGTGTGACCATTTTAATTGCAAAATCCAATATACAAAGAAGAAATAAGAAAAGTTAAATTATAAACAAGAGATAAAAGGAAGAGATGCAAGCATGAAATCGCTGAACAAGTGGACAACAGAGATGTAACAGTACCATCTTAAAGTGCATAGCCATCTGTCTCAAAACTACAAAACACCAGTGCGAAAGCAAAGAAGCTCATCATACTGTCGTGTGCTCCGATAACATTCAGGAATTACATCTTTCTACTTGCAAGCAATATGGGTGGCACACTCTATACCGCTACATGATTCATGCAGTGTCATCAATGTAAAGAACGCACCCTACATACCATACTCTCCAGGACATTCCCTTCTTTGGGAAAAAGGGGAAGAAAAAAAGATCTCAACAGTCCTGAATTCACTATAAAATTACGTTCTGAATCCAGGACTCATGAAATAAGAAAATGGAGAACTATTCTGATGAATATGATCACCCTTTTCCCCCACACAAACCAATAACCCCTCCCCAAAAGAGATTCACAAGCCAGAACGCATGATGAGAATATCTAATTATCCCATTGAACCACAATTGTATAAGTCGCAAGAAAACATATTCACATTTCTTGTCCTCATAAAAAAGCTGGATAAGAAGTATACGCGTCTCATATAACAAAAAAGAACCCAGTGCTTAGCATTAAATAAGAAATCCTACGGCAAACCTTAATCCAATTTTCTAAGTTCTCGATGATTCTCAGCCATTTTCCTGTTAAATTCTTCTTGGCTCATTAGCAGTCCCTCCTTCCACCCTAAGACGAATTCTGGCTATCCATTGATGTTGGTGGCTGTGCAGGCACTCCCTGACCTTGGGCCATGTTCTGTCTTTGCATTGTCTCTCTCCTCTGAACCTGCATTGTTTCTCGGCGTCTATCATAGCGTGGACGAGGCCTGCTCCTAGTTGCTTGTTGTCTCATATCAGTATATTGCGGCCTACGGATGACCTTCCCATCGATAAACAAATCCCCTAAAATCAACTCAAGAAAAAAATAAGTAGAAGGCAAAAGAAAATCACGGATGGCAATTACAACAGAACCCATTGCTAATTGCTAAACTAAACTCTTCAACGATTCTCACCTCCATAATCTTTGTTGGGTACATCAAGATATGAATCCGGCAACACCCAAAGTACACCAGGTAACCCTATGCAACCACAAGAACCAGATAACAAAACCAGCCAATTCAATTAAACACTCAATAATTGGATCCAGAAGACAGCTTTAGACAAGCACTGAAACCTTCAATCCAAATGGCAAAGCATCCACAACAATTAATTGGGGAGAATGGGAGATGGTACAAAAAAAATATTCATAACTGAAACAAAAAAATAAATACAGGAAACAAATATAAAGAAGAATATAAACAGCCCTCAAGCCCTTTTAGTACATTAATTCAGGCAAACATCCATGATTCGCAATATAGATAAAACAACACTAACCCATAAACCCTAAACACTTAAGCACCCATATAATAAAGCAAGCGATTTAGTGGAACACCCAAGTCAAAACGATTCGAAAAATTAAACCCTTTGTCACAAAACCCCCAAAAAAATTTACCTTTAACTTTATAAGAAAGCTCTTCGGAAATCAAAGCGCCAAATCCTGTATACGTAGTCGTACAAACCGAGTATATCTTATTCTTCGCCTCCTCCTCACTAGAATTCACAAAAATTTAACCCACAATTAAAGAAAGAAAAAAAAAAGAATCGTATGAAAACCGAATCAAGTAGTACCTTCCTACAACATTGGCTAGGGTTTTGACATAGGAGTTAATCATTTCCTCCTCGGAGGGTTTGGAGTCAGTGGGGAACTCCATGACGATAAGCCAGTGTTCGTAGTCGCAGCCATCGAGGAGGATCGTCTCCTTCGGGGGGCGGTTGCTCCAGTTGGGAGACGGGTCGTTAAGGGGCGAGTAGCCAGACCCAGAGGTCTTGGAACGGGTAGGGATTTTGACCGAGTCGGGGGTGAGTTGGGGCTGGTAGTTGACCAGGAGTGCCAGAGCGAAGCGAGAACGAGAAAAGAGTGAAGAAGAATAAGAATAAGAGAGACGTCGGGTGAGAAGGGAAGCTAAACTGCGGCAGGCGGTGAAGTACGCCATTGCTGCTGGAGCTCTTGAACTTGATGTCTGTCTAGATGCGTTTCGAACCTTGCGAGGTTATTGGTCAGTTATTATTATTATTTTTTAAATACATCATTTTGATTTAACCAATTTTTTTTGCTAAGTAACCATAATTATTTTACAAGTTTATTCCCCCTACATTTTAATCTTTTTAATAATTGCTTATTTTTAACTTTGCTGTAAAATAGATCTATTTTTTATTTTTTTATGGAAATGTTATTATTTATTCATAAAAAAAACTTACATCTATGACCAGATATATTTTGAAGTGTTTCCATATCAAACATAACATTATAAATCAAGATAATGCATTTAGTGCTTTACAAGTACACTATTTCCTTTTGTGATTGATTTGATTTTTTTCTATTGCTAATACTCTCTACAGACAGGTAGAGACAAATTAAAAAAAAAAAAAAAAATTAACAATAAGGAAACAAAGAAAGAAAGCAATAAGATATATATGAAAAAAGACGGATTATAGTTTGGATCAATTTCGGTTGATTTTGAAATCTGTGATGGCCTATGAAGACCATATACTTGTCTCTTTTTAGCTTCAAAGGTCAGATTTAAAAGATCTAGTAGTGGCAAGTTTAGTGATTTGGCGCATGTGTCAAGAAGAGTTGTCAAAAGGGGTGGTGCATGAGGACCACGAGTAGATGACGGTGGCACGTGAAAACTAGGAGCTGTGATTTTCGCAAAACCACTACTTTCCTCTAAATGATTTCCTCTTAATGATTTTCGATATGTGAATTTGTTTGTGCCGCAGGTGTCTCTTAAGGGTCGCAGAAAGCTGTAGATTTATCTTTTTAGACCTTGAAGAAAGTAAAATAAAATTAGATAAAAGAAAATATTGATAGACAATACGAGTGAAGGGAGGAAGGAGGGAAGGAAATGGAGTAAAAATAAAATTTTATTTTTTATAGAAAACATTTTTTTCTGACGACATTGGAGTAAAGGGCCAATTAACTTAACTAATTCCATCAAGATAAAAAACTTAACTAATAATCTTTTTATGTAAGAACTCTTTTTAGAGTATAGGTATAGATGTTGGACATTAGCTCCACAAATGAATGGTAGCTTTCCTTTTGGCTACTCCCAGAGTAATCACATTACAATAGGCATTTGCTCTAAAAATATAAGAGCACTGGTATTGGCTTGGCCAAATGCCAATGAAGTTATAAATTTAGCTAATATCATCACTATTTGAGCTACATTGAAGTTATTGAATTAGTTAAACTAAAGTCATCCACCATACGAGCTATAATAAATCTATCTCACAAGTCATATATGACTGGCACTAGTGTAGCAAAGTCATATGCATTTTTTATTTATTAAATTTCCTCAAGCCCCTACTTTATCTTTTTCTTTCCCACAGCTCTTTTTTGTTCTCTCCCTCCACTTTTGCTTTGTCTCTCTAGCTTGTCCCCATCGCCAACTCCTCTCCATCGCCATCTCCTCTCTATCACCAATGAGGTTTCCGTTGTCTTCTCATATCGTACGTCTTCTCCACTCTCTCAAAATTTCTTCCTCCCGGGGCCAATTGTTCATCACAGATCGAGAAAAATTTCTTCTCCACTCATTGTTCTTCATCGCTCATTCTTGGTCATTTTTTCTTGTGATTGTGCCTCCATCACCGATGCAACTCCTCCATCCACTCACATTGGCATTGCTTGAACTCCTCCATCATCCATGCTACCAGCTTTGTTTTACCATTTTCTACATCTTTATTAATTTTGCCATTTTCATAAATTCGTTCAGTTTTATTGCATCTTGGGTTCTTTTTTCTCCTCTTCTTGACATAAAGCTCTTCAATCAGCGATGCACTACTTCCAATTGCCATACAAAGCTCCTCTATCAAGGGTAAGAATCAAGACCTTATATTGATTCAAATATATATTACTAGTTTGTGACTTTAAGTGAGATTTGGGTTGATTTCTCATGTGCTCTTCTTTTGGGTTTTTGTTTATTGTTTGGTGCTTATTTAAAGCTGGATAGATTCTAGAGGTTTTAGGTTCTTTTTAATGGATTGATTTTAGGGATGTTATTTAGAGATATCCGTGTGAGGATGAGGAGGTGCAAAGAAAGGTTGATGAAGCTTTGGATTTTTTTTTATTTATTTTTTTAATATGAGGATGAGGCTAAATAAAAGCATCATACTGAAAAATAGTTGTAGTGAATGGAGAAGGAAGAGAGCATGAAAAAGAAGAGAAACCTGGTGAAGTTTAATGGATTGATTTTGTGTTAGATTTAGGTTCTTTTTAATGGATTGATTTTTCATTATATTTATTAGATATATGGGCAAAATATTATATGTGGGCAAAATATGTTTTGTGATGTAGTTGGGCAGAATGTTATACGTTACTTTTATATGTGGGCACAATGTGAAGAATGGATAATTTGTGATGATGTCATATGTGGGTAGAATGTTATATATGGGTGTTATATGTGGGCAGAATGTTATATGTTAGCAAAATGTGTTTTGTGATAATGTTGGGCATTACGTAACTATATTGTTGGGTTGTGAAAATGAAAATGAAAATAGTCGTACAATTTGTTGCTCAACTAGATATGCTAATTGTATAGATTGTTGGATAGTGAAAATGAAAATGAAAATGATTGTTGTATATTATAAAAATAAAAATAAAAAAGTATTTAAACAAATAAAAAAAATTGTATTAAAAATGAAAACGAAAAATAAAAAAATATTTTATTATTATAAAGAGTGCAATGACTAATCCAATGTAAAGTTCAAGTTTTGAATAATTAGTTAAAAGTCAAAAAGTGATATATTAGCAAAACTTTAACTTTGGAAATAACTAATCCAATGCTAGTGCTCTAAAATCTGTCTAATTTAAGCTAAAAATCAACTGCATTGGTACATCTCATTGGATTAGTCAAATGGTAGTTGAGCTCTTAATTTAGCTAATGTAATCATAAATTGGACTACATTGGATATCTCAAGGCAAAGCCATGCACCCAGTCCATGAGCTACATGCTACATACAGTGAAGCCAAGGCCAAAGACAAATATGACTTGCTACTGTAGCAAGGTCATATAATTAATTCATATGATCAATTTTCTCACAATCCCTACATGCTAATGGTATAAATTGTTGGATTGTGAAAATGAAAATGAAAATAATTGTTGGAGAATAT
>QGSO01025643.1:0-13364 GCA_011037825.1 Carya cathayensis | reverse complement strand
ATCAACAATGTCTCCTATTTCCCAATCTTGCGCCTCTCGGGTGAAACTTACTGACCAATGAGTGGAGGTAGAGGAGCTATCTCGATTATCAGCAACTGTGGCCTCCATATCAGCCACAATTCTGTACAATGAAGGAAAAGTGTTCTTCAAAGCATTCTCTCCACACCAGGTGTCGTGCCAGAAGCTAACATGGTTGCCCCTTCTTACCACCAATCTACAATTAGCAAAAAAAGCTTCCCATCTGTTGCGTATGAATTTCCACAAACCTACACCATAAGCCCCACGAATTGCGTTGGAACACCAACCACCCCGCAAGCTCCCATATTTATTGTCGATGATTTCTCTCCAAAGAGCATCTCGTTCCCTATGGTACTTCCATAGCCATTTACCAAGTAATGCCTGATTGAGAATTCTCAAGTTGCGGAGCCCTAGTCCGCCATTTGCCAAAGGTGTGCATACTTTTTCCCATTTGATCAAATGGAATTTTTTCGCATCCTCCAGACTACCCCATAGGAAATCGCGAAATATCTTCTCCAGTTTATGCGCCACACCTGCGGGCAGGGGGAAGAGGGGGAGAAAATATGTGGGAAGGTTAGATAAGGTGCTCTTAATAAGAGTGACTCTACCTCCTTTGGATAGGTTGAGTCGTTTCCAACCCGCGAGTTTACGTTCAATTTTCTCGAGAACATCCCACATGGTCTTGGATTTGTGGTAGGCCCCCAAAGGGAGACCTAGATATTTCATAGGCAAGGATGACACTTGGCAGCCCAGGAAATCAGCCAAAACACTTAGGTTGTCGACCGCACCGACTTGAACCATTTCAGATTTAGCAAGGTTGACCTTGAGTCCGGAGACGGCTTCGAAATAGAGCAATAGAGCCCTTAGGGAGCGGATCTGGTTAGGGTCTGGCTCGCAAAATATCAGAGTGTCGTCTGCAAAGAGAAGATGAGAGATTGAGAGATTACCCTGGGTGGAGCTGCCCACTGAGAAACCCGAGATGTGGCCTTCCTCCACCATTCTGTGCAACATTCTGCTTAATACATCCATTACTAAGATGAAAAGAAGAGGTGATAGAGGATCCCCTTGCCGCAGACCCCGGGAACTATTGAAGAAGCCTTCGGGAGTACCATTCACTAGGACAGAAAATCTGACGGTTGTGATACAGTGTTTCATCCATTGGCACCACATTTCCCCAAATCCGTATCTGCTCATAATATGCATCAAGAAGTCCCAGTTAACATGGTCAAAGGCCTTCTCCATATCCAGCTTGCATAAGATACCTGGAATACCAGATTTGACCCGGTTGTCCAAACATTCGTTGGCAATAAGAACGGAGTCAAGGATTTGCCTTCCTTTCACAAAGGTGTTTTGAGACTTCGATATGATCTTCCCCATGACGGTGCTCATCCGCTTGGCTAAAACCTTAGAAATGATTTTATAGACCCCACTCACCAAGCTAATAGGGCGAAAATCCTGCACCTCCACCGAGCTTGCCCTTTTCGGAATAAGGGCGATAAAGGAGGCATTGAGACTTTTCTCAAATTTCAAGAAAGAGTGAAATTCGAAAAATACCTTCATAATGTCCTCCTTGATGATGTCCCAGCTAGCTTGGAAAAAAGCCATGGTGAAACCATCGGGACCTAGAGCCTTATCTTTGACCATCCCTTTTAGAACTTTAAGCACCTCCTCCTCTTCAAACTGCCTCTCTATCCACGTGGCACTTAATGCATCGATGGAGTCGAAAGTCAAGCCATCTACCTTAGGCCGCCAAGAATGTTGCTCCTTGAGCAGCTGATCGTAAAAGTGAACAATGTGTTCCTTGATGTCTGCCTTGTTGGAGATAGTCCTCCCGTCATAATGAAGAACCTCAATGGCATTAGTTCGTCTGTGGGAGTTGGCGACACGATGAAAGAATTTGGTGCACTTGTCCCCTTCTTTCAACCAAAGGGCTCGAGATTTTTGTCTCCAAGATATCTCCTCCAGAAGCGTGATTTTTTCCAATTCAGCTATCACAACCCTTTTCCTTTCCTTTTCCTCCTCTGTGAGGGCCCCTGTCGCATCTTTATTCTCGAGATGCTGCAGTTCCTGAAAAAAAGTGTGTCGTTGGGTATTTAGGTTCCCAAAGATTTCCAAGTTCCAAGTTCTCAAATCATTTTTCAAGGCTTTGAGTTTTCCGACTAAAACAAAGTTGGGGGTGCCCGAAATCTTATAGGAGGACCACCAAGCTCTGATTTTGTCCATAAAGCCCTCCGCCTTCAACCACATATTCTCGAATTTGAAGTATCTTCGCCCCTCTTGAATACCTCCACAGTCTAACAGGAGTGGAAAGTGATCAAAACAAAGTCTGGGGAGGCGTTTCTGACAAAGGGTGGGGAAGTGTGTCTCCCAGGAAGACGAGACAATAAATCTGTCCAAGCGAGACCATGCCCTCCCGTTTGACCAAGTATAGTCACCCCCCCCCAAGTGGGAGATCAATCAAGTCCAGCTCAAAGATTAAATCTGAAAAATCAGCCATGACTAATCCCGAACTGGAGTCCCCGGACCTTTCACTCGAGAATCGAGTGATGTTGAAATCACCTCCAATGCACCAAGGGCCCTCCCACCAACTACACACTCCAGCGATCTCATCCTAAAGAAGCTTCCTACTATTATCATTGTTCGGGCCATAAACGCCTGCGAAGCCCCACCTGAACCCGTCTTCCAAGGATTTAAAGGAACATGCAACCACGAATTCTCCAATGAATTCATCGACCAAGTCAACGACTCTCTTATCCCACATCACAATAATGCCCCCTGAAGCGCCCTTAGAGGGCAAGTTAGTCCATCCCGCGTAAGTGCAATTCCAGAGATTTCTAATAGTACTCCTGTCTACGTACTTCAATTTAGTCTCCTGTAAGCAAAGGATGTCCGTCTTCCAATCCCGGATTAGATTCTTCACCTAAGACGTTTGTTCGGGTTGTTTAAACCCCGAACATTCCATGAAAGGATCTTGGGCTTCATGAATCGCCTAAATGCGCCCTGTCAGTACTTCTTTCCCTGCTAGCACTTCCTTCTCGACCATAGTTTACGGAACATGCGAGTCTCTTTAATTCCCTCTCTCTTTTGCTGGTGGATCGGAGGTTGTGAGACTGCTCAGCTGCAATGGCTGTGAATAGTGCTGTTAGTTGGTCCTCGAAACTGACACAGGAAATACCCGCGCAGTGCCAGATGTCTTCTACCTTCTTCAACACCCAATCTGTTTGAGGATCGGACCACGGCAGTGCTGGTGGCAACAAGCAAAGGGGACTGGGATCGTCCCCTGCATTCCCGTCCCCTTCGTTCCCCATAACATCCCCTTCGTTCCCCATATCGGTAAAAGGTACTAATAGACCTGATCCTTGTACTACCTCCACTTCTTCCTCCTCTTCAAGGTCGAGTTCAACCTCTTCCTCAAGAGTGCATAGGACCCTGGAAGGAAAGTCCAAAGATTCCTTCAGGGCCATACACCGTTCGCCGATGTTGCCGGAAGGTCCGCCGGATTCTGTCGGCGGTGTCTGCGATGCCGGCAGGATTGCCGGCGAGGATACCGGCAGGATATGGTTGATGGTGTCTGCAGGGGGGTCTCGGGACCGAGACGAGGAGCCGTGTGCCTGCCGGGTCGCGGGCTCGACCCAATTGGGAGAGCCGGCCTGAGAGATGGCCTGAGCCCGTGGGCTTAAAGCCTGGAAGGTGGGCTCGAGGGCCCATTTGCAAGCACCTGGGTCTCGGGCACGACCCAAGTGGGGGAACCCAGGTTTCGGACCTGAGGGATGGCTTGAGCCCGTTGGGGGGGCTGAGGATTAACCCATAGCGGGCTCTAAGGCCTGTTTAGCCCAGTAGCGATCAAAGGCCCTGACCAATTGCTTACTAAGCCCTCGTTACTTTCACTTATATTTGCTCTTGCAGAGAGCTTCCGTCCCGTCTTGGGAAAACAGTCTTCAGAGACTGACTGGGGTGAATGATATCTTTCCTGTCGCCAAAAGGATCAAATGCCACTAGGGCTCAAATGAATCCACTTCCAGAGGTAGAAGAAAAACAAAAATTATTTCCATACCTCCAAATTTCTGATCATTTGCTGCCCAAAGGCGTCATCTGGATGAATCTATAAGGAAAAAAACAAGAGAAACTGTACATAAGGAAATATTTTTCGTACTACTTTAAGCAACCCTATGATAATACAATCCCAGATAGCAGCTGAAAGACCCAGGAGTGTAAAAAAATAACAGCAATCAACAGAAAGAAAAACAAATGGTTCCAAGGTGAGGTGCAAACCTGCTCATATAAGAAAAAAATTGCAGTAGAAAATGTTTTTGCAGCCCAGCCAACTATACCCTGGGATGAATCTGGATCCAAGTATATTAAAACGCATTCTGCAATTATAAATGTTGGCAGACTGATAACAACATTAGAATGAAGCAACTTAATCATCCCTCAGCATGAATGCAAAATAACCAGATTTCATCAAAAGCCATAAAGTGAGGAGAACCCCTCAAATTACAAAACAGAGCATATAATATTATAATTTATCTGTAAACAGAAACCGAATAAACCCCATAGCATGAAATTTCTCACTACACTTAAAGAATGATGGAGCTTCAATGATTAAATGAACAAAACACAAGAAGGTAAAAGATAGCTATAGCATGTTGCAGTTATTACTTTAGACTATAGGTAAATTCATAAGCCTTAAAAAGACATTAATTACTCAAAAATTCCAAAGCGTATCAAGCACTAGAAATATATAACACGAAAGAAAGAGAACTGTCTCCATCTGCATACCTGGGATCCATATCAGCCAGAGCTATGATATCATCTAATTTTTGTACATCACGCAAATCAATGGGAAGTAGCTTGTAACGATCACTAAGCACTTCTCCTTTCTCTGAGAAGTTAAGATATGAATAATTGGTTTAAGCAGAAACACTTTAAGTATTTTTTTTTTTTTTATAAGTAGAACACTTTAAGTATTTAATTGTATATGGCCAACAAAATCTGAAGATCTTAAGCTACAGATGCATTTACATGTGCAACCACAGATCAAAATCTTTAAAAGAGGGTCTATAATTCATTTCCAACAAGGAAAATGAGAAGTCACTGCAGCTTCCCACACTTAGCATCGATACATATAACAAACCAACTGGAGACTCCAACAGCATATGCAAATTAGGTCAGCTAATAGATGAGAAGTGCAAAATGAATGAACACAATTTCTTCTGTGATTTTTTAGGCATGAGATCCAAGCCAAAAAATGCATCTTTACCACAGTTATACATAAAAGGAAGGGAAGAGTGAATTAGGAGATTTAAAAATGGCTCAAAATTAAGTGAGAACGCAATCTAAGAATCCACAGCACTAATAACCATGGGGCTTTACCTCGTGAGATCGATATGGCTCCACCCACTTTATCCCTCAACTGACTGTAACTTTCAATAAGTGACGCCTTTTTACTGGTTACCTGACAAACAACGACCATGTAAATACTTTTTTTTTTGTAAGTACAACGACCATGTAAATACTTATCCAAAGATGACCATGCAACTTTCTTGCGTGACATAAATAACCATAGTTAAATACATCGAGTTGTGTGCAACAGTTCATTACTTTTGAACAAATAACTTCCAGTCTAGTGAAGTGAAAGAAGAATTTATCCGTTTGTAATAGATAGGTTAACATGAATTTCTTCCACATTCTATGTTCTCTTAAAAACTCAACCACAAATTAAGCAAGTGCCACCAAACCCATGGAATAATTATGGATCATCAAATTTGCACCTCTTTAAAATCCAGTTCCACGTATAGATACGGTGCTTTCCCCTCATCCTGCCACACACAAGAAAAAATAATCAATCACACGTTAGACACAAACCTTAATTAAACACAAAAATTAATAAACTAAATAAAAAATTACAAAATAATTGTGCAAATCAATTGTAACAAGCACAGGCATATAGAAGGACAAAAAGGTATTAAGTTTCAAATATATTAGCAGAAACCTGCAACTGAAAAAATGTCGTATCAAAGCCAGCTCCAAGTGATAATATCTGTTTCTTTGTGTGACCTTTTCCATCCGTATCTCCTTGACAATCAAGAAACTGATAGAGAAGCTTTCGGAAAGCAGCCCAACGGGAAAAGTAACCTTAGCATATGCGAAACCAAAAGGAATGAGATTTGCTGAATTGATAATAAAGCAAAAGAATAATCAGCATGCCAAAAATTATATACTCGATACTTTTTCAGCTACTAGATCATACCGCGATTAATAATGGGAGATCTCCTGACAGGCCTTCTTACAAATAACTGGATGTAGTCATCTTTCATGTACCCCTTCTTGACACATGACCTTTTATCATACAGGTAACGGTTAGTATTATTCTCCAGCGCTACATCCGTAAACAAGTATGATCTATTAAAACATCTAAAATCATGAGATTCCACAAACAGACACACACATCCATGTATGTACCGGATCGAGATTCTTTAGATTTTTCAGAGTAACCAGTTCCAAAAATCATAACCATTATTTTTAAGTAAATGGTTTAGATTCTGTAACACATCCTAAAAAGACACGATGAATTTAGAAAGTTTACCGTATAACTATCCTAAAAAAGAAAAAAAAAATCTAAACCATATGAGTGTATTAATTTATAATAAAACAGTACTTGAGTCTCGAGTCATTGTTACCAATAGCTAGTAAGTTTCACGCCCAAGCAAGCTAGAAATCAGAATAGTACGCAGTTATACTTGAAAAGGGAAACATGTTGGACATTTTCCCCCGTTTTCTCGGAAACCAATCAGAAACCAAAGAAAAATATGAAAAGTTTCATGATAACCATAACTATGGGGTGAATATTCTTAGATATGGATGAAAACTAAAACACACGCCTGAAAGAATTAGGAGTAAAATTAGGCTTAAAATCGAGAATGTAAATGAGAAATATGGGAAGACAAGAAGAAAAGGATGCGTGCGAAAGTGCGTGCGCACAGTTTACTGGCCGAAGCATCGTCGTTTGTGGCTTGAACTGCTGCTGTGTTGCTGTGCGCTTCAGTCCCTGCCTTCGCCATGCTTTCTCCTCCTCTTCAGACGAAATTGGTTTCGGGTTCTATGAAATTGTGACTCCACTCGGTCCGAGTTCTTTTATTTTTCCTTTTCCTTTTTCAACAGTAGGACTGTAGGAGAACGAATCAGTTTATTATGATTTATGGGAAAAGGCCTCCAATAATGAAAATCAAACATTTTATTGTGTGATTCCATCAATTTAAAAAATAGAAAATACTTACAAAAATTAAGGTTCCGTTTGAATATAAATAAATATTTTATTTTATCTCATTATTATAATTTTTTTTATTTTTATATAAAATATAATAAATAATTTAAATTTTTCAAATCTTAAAATAATAATAATATTATTATATTCAACTTCTATTTTAATTTATCTCATATCAATTCACTATTCAAACAACACCAACTAAATTAAGGGGAAGCTTGGATGTTGAGATGAGAATTTTGAGTTTGAATTTAAAGTTTAAAATATTAGTTTTAGTAATATTTTTGTATTGGGATTTGAAAAAGTTGTATTGGGATTTGAAAAAGTTGAATTATTTATTATATTTTGTATGGGGATTTGGGAAAGGTGTAATGATGAGATGAGAATTTTGAGTTTGAGATGAGATATTTTGGTTACCAAACTTGCCCTAATATTCTCATTGCCGATGGATAAAGACTGTTTCAACATTAAAAAGTGACTGCAATAGTTGATCGAAAATTATTTGTAACTCTTATTTGCGATAAGAATAATTTTATTTCAAAAGTTTTATATTACACATCATTCACGTTCCTGTCAAGTTATGTTATATGAATTTTGTGTGATGTAAATGCTTTTAAATATTACTATTATTTTGATAAATGTTGTAGATAATAAAAACATAAATATAAAAAAAAATATACATGAGAATAGTATTAGATGATTAAAATTTATTTATTATATTTTATTTGTAAACCTTTCATCTAATACCACATTATAAAATAATAAAAATTAAGATGATTAATAGATTTTTTTCATTTATAAATAGTTGGTCTTCATCTTTTTTCTAAGCAAAGCAGCTCATTAATTCAACATGTACCCAATAATATTCAAGCCCACAATATATAATTTAGCTAAGAAATAAAGTTAATAAGAGATAAAAACAAGTTTACTCAAATTCCTAATAGGATAGAGGCTTAAATTTCTAAAAGGAAAATACTACATAAGACTAATTGGACTTTTATCACTCTAAAAAAATAACCTCAATAAATAGCCTACAGATGGTAACAAATTCTTCACTTGATTTACTTCATCGTCTACATACACTTACCCTCATATTATTATTCTGATTTTGACATTGAAGTACTCTCAGAATAACTAGTGCTACCCCTTTATTCGTTATAAATCATCCGTATAGTTGACAGTATAAACCATGCCCTTAACAACAATAAACATGATCAAGATATATAAGGATGGGATGGTTCCCAACAAACACATCATTAAAATTAGTGCAACGCACAAAAAAATAAAATATCTGACCACGAGTTTGATCTTCACTCATTCCCTACAAGGAGTGAGCCATCTAAAAATGACGATTTCTTTACTACATTTTTACGTAGAATGTGATGTTCTGGCGTGTTGTAGTTTATTGTTGCGAGTTATTTAAATAAGATACTACTTACTCCTCGTCATCAAAATGTTCAATTAGGAAAAATGAGAACTAGATGTAACCCATCCCACCCCCTTCCCAAGACCATCAACTCATCGGAGTCACGCACCGCATAGCGACGAGTTCTGTCCACGGATGGCTATATATGTTTTCATTTGAAAAAATTACATTATATCTTACTATTCAGGCAACCTCCTACACTAACTTTTTTTAATAAATATGAAAAAGTTAAAACTACTAGTTCCACACGTGTAATCTTTGAAAGCTTTGAGATGCAATAGCCCATGATAGCCACGCATGGCATGTCAGACTCACGCTTTGATGGTTTTGTTGTGGGTTCTACCTTGTACCGTGAATCGACTGTTGATGAATGATGTGATGGGCAGGCATCAATGGTGAATAATGAAATAGAAGTGTTATGTACACACAAAAAATTATATAAAAATAAATTTATGTGATTTATGTTATTCGTTACATATATTTTATAATCTAACATATCATATTAAATTATATTTATTTATAAATTTGACTAAAATATTTTTTACAAATATTTTTCATAAAAAAGACAAAGATCAAATCATCAAACTCATAAAGCCAATGGAAAAGAAAAAACTAGAAAAAAAATGAGAAATCATATATATAGATATAATAGAGATGGACGTTTGACGTAAGAAAAATGCTAATATGTTGTCTGGGTTTGCCTCATCATTTTGACAACTCATATATGTAATTTTTTAAAATTTTTTTCTTTACTTAATTGTTAATGAATTGATTTTACTGTATTAATATTTTTTTTCTTTAAAAATATTTAAATATGTTAAAAATGTAAATTAAAAAAAAAAAGAATGAGATTTTGTGTCAACAGTCAAAGCTGGGCGCATGCTAACACTACTCTTGACGTAAAGGAAGGGAGGCACTTCAACCCATGGTACTCAAGCGCGGAGGTTTGACAAAGCTCCACGTCTCTGCCAAAAAAATGAAATGGAATAAATAATTAAAAAAAGTCTATTTGCAGTCGTGGGAAGGCTGCACGCCAACCACCGTTGCAAAATGAAATGTTGCGTTTTGTGAAGGGAGAGGTGTCTCGTGGGACAAAAATCCATAGTCTGAAGAAACGATGTGTTTCATTGATGGGAAACCCAACCCTTGCGTTTTCTTTCTCCTCATCTTGACTATTGGAACTTATTTTAATGGCCCATGTACTTATTTCTAGGACTGAAACCCACATTACAAAAATCTGGACCAAGTTAGTCCTGGCGGGTTATGAAACCCGGGTACCGGATTTAAAATCCAATACCTGGGTTCTATATATATTAAAAAAAAAAAAACTATTACAAGCCCTAACTCTCTCTCTCTCTCTTGCCCGGATCTCTAACTCATTTCTTGCCTTCTCTGTCTCTCTCGATCGAGCACCAAAACCACAACCATCACCGCTGGTGTTATCTGAGGCCACATTCCACGACTCCATAGAAGCGTTTTTGCAACTCTAGGTACGTTCTCTCTCTCTCTCTCTCTCTCTCTCTGATTTGAGCATTTAGATCTCTTCTCCATGGGGAGGTTTCTTTCATATCAAGAGTGTGTTGAGGAAGCCGAAACCCTAGCCATTGTCGCAGGTAACTAGCAGAGGCTGCCGTTTGACTAGATCTGCTCTTTTCTTTTTGGGTTTTATTTTTTCGCCCAGATCTATAACCTGTTATGTTGTGGTAGTGCGTGAGTAGTGTTTTGGTTGGCTAGATCGGCTCTTTTCTTTTTGGGTTTTATTTGTTAGAGTTTTGTTTAGCTTAGATTCTTTGTTGTTATTATTTTGTTAGTTGTAATTAGTTGGCTAGATCTGCTTTACGTGTTTGAGGGGTTGGAGATGGGGGAAGGTTTGTATTTAATGGGAGAGATGGGAGTCATACTACTATCTTAGAGATTTAAAATGACTTAGAAGGGTGTAAATGAAGATTAAAAAAATTCTAAGCTGGCAGGGATGGCCCTGACTTGGCACACTTTCTTCTCAAAATGTGGAACAGGAAGCGCGGGACATGGACACAACCTGACTATGACTGTTCATTTGGCTTCCTTACATCCTAACAATTCTAATCTTACAATAATTATATATTAATTGTGAAATGTATTGGTGTAGAATTCGACTAGTAAGTATAAAAGATGGAAAAAATAGTGATCCTTTATAGTAATTTGTTCCAATTAAATTATGCAATTGGAAGATAGTATGCATAGAATTATTAATCTTACATATACTTTTTAATTTTCAATCACACATAATGTGATACATTTAAAGTAGGGAAAATGCTAAGTGTCCCCCTAGTTCTGCCCCCTCGTTTTGAATGGTCGTGTATTTTATTTTTTATTTTACTATTTCTTTTTTGAATATTTTTATTTTTTTTCTTAACTGTTAAATAAGTGAGTAGTAGTGAATTTGTATATTTCTTTCAAAAAGAGGTTTAAACAGAGAAATTAAGTATGGGGTTGTTTTTCTTTCTTAGTTCTGTAGCATTTGTGCCATTTGTGAGAGAGAGAAACAGAGAAATTAATTGTGGGGTTGTTTTTCTCTCTTGGTTCTATAGCATTTGTGCTGTCTGTGAGGGAGTGAAACAGATAAATTAATTGTGGATTAGTCCTACAGCAAGTATTGGTTACTGTTGTAAATTTATAGGGGGAACTTTGAGGTAGTTCTAATCAGCTTGTGAAATTTATTCTTATAACAGATTCATAGATTGAGAATGTGACGCCCCCAAATTCCACTTGGGATTGAACGGACATTTGAAGCGTCGAGACATGCAACACAAGGTTACCTGCCCCCGTTCATGACATATAAGATGCAATGTTCCTAACATGCATCTAGCATTATGCAATATTCGCAGCGGATAATCTTTTTCTTTAGCAATACTATGCACCAAACTAAAAATATCCCAAATACTTGAAACATATTCATACATAAAGGCATACTAAAAAGCCGTGATCACCACACTAGTCTAAAATGGTTGTGATCAAAAGAATACTTGAGATACAACTCCAAAAGTACAAGTATTAACCTAAGTTAAATACTATACCATCATCAACATCGCACCGTGGCCTAGTCGACCGTATTCAGTTGGTCAGATTCCAATTCTCCTTTGGGTCCTGTAACAAGATCTACCATTCGGGGGGAATGGTAGTTGGGACTACCACAGTGAGATTTGATTACAAATCTCAGTAAGTTAACATAAAACTCACACACAGGTTAAAATGCATGCATGGCAGTAAAAGCATAAATGCATAATTATAGTCATATATAAACATAGTATAACTTGACATATAGCATGACTTAACCAGAATTTAAACATGAACTGAAACTTGACTTAACATGGCATAAACTTAAGCTTAAAACATAACATGAACAAACAACATAACATGAACGTGAAACATAACATGGACATGAACATAACATAACATGAACGTGATCTTGAACATATCATAAAAGTGAACATAACATGATGTGAACATGAACTTGGAACATAACATAAACATGAACATAACATGTACGTGAGCATAATATAACATGAACTTGATCTGAAACTTGACTTATCATGCACTTGATCTGAAACTTGACTTAACATAAACTTGGAATCTTATTTAATTGTCTTGATTAATAACATGCGTTAATACGTACTCCACAGTTGTTGTGGCCCCACGTATTCAAGTAACATAAAACATAATACGTACTCCACAGTTGTTGTGGCCCCACGTATTCTACATGTCACAATTGCTGTGTCTCATGTAGTGTATGCTCCACAGTTGTTGTGGCCCCATACTTCATGCTCCACAGTTGTTGTGGCCCCATGAATACACATAACATAAAATATAATACGTACTCCACAGTTGTTGTGGCCCCATACTTTATGTAACATAAAATATAATACGTACTCCACAGTTGTTGTGGCCCCACGCATTATAAGTAACATAAAATATAATACGTACTCCACAGTTGTTGTGGCCCCACGCATTATAAGTAACATAAAATATAATACGTACTCCACAGTTGTTGTGGCCCCACGTATTCTACATGTCACAATTGCTGTGTCTCATGTAGTGTATGCTCCACAGTTGTTGTGGCCCCATACTTCATGCTCCACAGTTGTTGTGGCCCCATGAATACACATAACATAAAATATAATACGTACTCCACAGTTGTTGTGGCCCCACGTATTCTACATGTCACAATTGTTGTGTCTCATGTAGTGTATGCTCCACAGTTGTTGTGGCCCCATACTTCTTGTAACATAAAATATAATACGTACTCCACAGTTGTTGTGGCCCCACGCATTATAAGTAACATAAATATAATACGTACTCCACAGTTGTTGTGGCCCCACGCATTATAAGTAACATAGAATATAATACGTACTCCACAGTTGTTGTGGCCCCACGCATTATCATAACATAACATAAGATATAATACGTACTCCACAGTTGTTGTGGCCCCACGCATTATAAGTAACATAATATAATACGTACTCCACAGTTGTTGTGGCCCCACGCATTATAAGTAACATAAATATAATACGTACTCCACAGTTGTTGTGGCCCCACGCATTATAAGTAATATAAAATATAATACGTACTCCACAGTTGTTGTGGCCCCACGCATTATAAGTAACATAAAATATAATA
>QGSO01025113.1:0-14861 GCA_011037825.1 Carya cathayensis | reverse complement strand
AGCAAACAGGAATTATTCAAATTATATGCCGTTAAATAATCTCAAGAAAAGTATTCAAGAAACCACATAAATAATCTCAACCTCTGCGTAGCAAAGGTAGAGTGGGGTACAAAGTAGTACAAGTCCTGCTAGTTTAAACTTTTGTCAAGTTCATGTCTATTTTGAAGTTGTCAGTAGCTAAATGAATCCGCTGAAGTTTTTCTAACACAAAAAGCTTCTTCAACATGAAAATTCTCTCGATTGTATTTACAAGCCGAATTCCATTTTACAAAGCATGGGGAGATCCCAGTCAGCCAATAGACAATGACCGGATAAGTTAAATCCTACTTGAATAAAAATTATTACAATAATGATGCAAAAATTAAAATGTTGAATAACCTGTGCCATAGATGAATAACCAATCCAGGAGGTTGCCCATTCAATGGAAGGTCCAAACTCATTTGAAAGATAAGTGAATGCAGATTAAAAGGATTAGCCAGATAGGGATGCATTTAGAAATTTGTCATGACTTATTTTTTGGTAGACTTGAAGATGGTGATACATGCATTTCAATGAGTTTATTATTCAAAAGATTCAGCTTCTGCATAAAGAAATGTCTAACAAAGCATGGGACAAAGCAAGAAAAATAGTCATTCTAATATGCCTTATGAGCCCACTTACCTCAATCTATTGGTTCTGATGTTTGAGACTGCTGGTCCTCAATTAAGGTTTGAATTCTCTGTGATAGAATACACATGATAAGAAAAGAGAGCATTCCAAACTTATAGAAAATAGGATTTTGTTCTGGTTTTCTACCTTCACTGAATTTCCAACCTCCTTCAGTTTTTGTAGTAGTACTTGCTCCCCAAAATGAGGAAAAGAATCGTGCCTTAAAGATTTTGATGGGGACCCCTGCAGTCCGCGCACAGAGAGACATATATTAAAAAAATGGAGAGAGAGAAAGAGATGAAGTGTTGAAAAATAGAAACATAATATAAATTATTATCAGCAACATCTTTAATTGAAGTCACTAAGATGATTAATTGAATATTAATTGAAGTCAATAGGCGTTCCAGCAACATCTTAGGCGCATGAAAGTACTTGGATTTGTCAAGTACTTCTTTACGGTGTCTTATCCCATATAGGAAATTAACTGGGAATTGGGATAAATTAGAGATGATGGCCTGTACAGGAACACAACCACTAATATTAATCCAAACGATGCAATCAGGATCATCTTCATTGTACTTAAAAATAGATGGTTCTGGTCATTCATTTATTATGAAACCTTACGTATTTTGATAATTTTGTTTTTAATATGGATTAAATCGGCTAGAGAAATGTTCAAAATACCCAATGTGTTACACTAAAATGAATACTATCACTTTAAGTAAGTAAAGTGGAAATGATTTGGAGCCTCCATAACATGTCAGTACTTGTAAAACCTGCTTTTAAGTTGATTATTATTATTGTTTAAAATAAAGCAGACTACACCTTATCTTATCACCTAATTCAAAACAAACAGAGTAGAGTACTACTGAGCCAACATGGCCACGATCATGACCAGCCTTTGAGCAACTGAGTCTATGAGTGGAAAAAGTAGCAACTTGCCCTTGGAAGAACTTTGCTGAGAAAGTAGAAAGTAGGAGACAGCCTGTTTGCAAATATTTGAGCTGTTTTATAAATTGAGCAAAAGAAGGTTGCAAATATTTGATGTGTTTTATAAATTGAGCTGTGACTTTGAGATTCAAACCAAGTGTAGTTGTTAGTTGGTACTGAATTGTCACTTCCACTTCTGTTGGTTGCACGAGCTCTACTGTTTAACACTTCACAATCTACCTGCACTTAGTACTGTATTTCACGAGGGCTCTCTATACATCTTGTTTGGCTAATGAGAGCATTCTCAATTGTTCTTTTATCTTTAGCACACTCTCATTGGATTATGTTATAAATACAAATCTAATAGGATGTTTGGCTAATAGACTTTTAAAATGTGTTGCATTAGATTATATAAACTAGTGTTAAAAATTCAAATTTGATAGTTCCTGTAATATAGCCAAAAGAAATAAAAAAATATTAATGGGGTTATTTGTTAATGGGGTCTTAAAGTTTCATTTTTTTCTCTTTCATTTGATGTGGAACAACACCTTCGATCTTCCACATTAATATAAACAATCATATCATCCCAATTTACCAATTTTTAACCTTTAGGTATTTTTCGTAGATGGACAAGAGTTGGATGAAAATCACTGATAGATTTCGATCCAATGAATATGCGACAGGCGTTAATGATTTCATTATTTTGGCTCGATCTCATTCTACAAGTGATGAAATCCGGTGCCCATGTACCCTATGTTCAAATAATTATTTCCTACCTATAAGTCAGGTAGAGAGACATCTGTTCATTGAAGGTATTGAACCAACTTACACAACATGGATATTTCATGGTGAGGAGGAAGATTTACCTTTTATTGATGATGACGATCTTCATGATCCCGAACAAGCTGATCCCTATATTGTTGACATTGATGTTATGTTCCAAGACATTCAGGCGGGGGGTTCAACCTCAGTCGGAAGTGAATCAACCATGAATTTTGACCAGTTGTTGGTTGATTCACAGCGTCCTCTTTATGAAGGTTGTTCCAAGTATTCTAAACTTTCATTTTCAGTTAAGTTGCTGCACATTAAAACACTTGGTGGCTGGAGTGTAAAGTCATTTGATATGCTTCTTCAAATACTACAGTCAGCTTTTCCGAACGCTCTTTTATCGAAGTCATATCAAGAGGCACGGAACTTAGAGCGAGGCCTGGGATTTTCTTACACAAAAATACATGCTTGTCCAAATGATTGCATACTTTATTGGAGGGAAAATGCAAAGAAACAAGAGTGCCCTAAATGTAAGTCATCAAGATGGATATTCAGTAACAATAAGCAACGACAAATTCCTCAAAAGGTTCTACGACATTTTCCGTTAAAGCCAAGGTTGCAGAGATTGTTTATGTCACGTAAAACAGCAGCTAATATGAGGTGGCATAGGGATTAGCGTGTCAATGAGGAAGGTATTCAAAGGCATCCTGCTGACTCTGAGGTCTGGAAGGCATTTGATCAAGAACATACTTGGTTTGCAGAAGATCCTCGAAATGTACGACTTGGTTTAGCCAGTGACGGCTTCAACCCTTTCAATAATTTGGCAAAGCCGTACAGCATATGGCCAGTGATTTTAGTGCCTTACAACTTGCCCCCGTGGCTATGCATGAAAGATCCATTTTTCATTACCTCATTGTTGATTCCTGGACCAAGATCTCCAGGAAATGATATCGATGTTTATTTGCAGCCTCTAATAGACGAACTATTAGATCTATGGGAAAATGGTGTCGATACATACGATGCCAAGGCTACAGAGACTTTTCGATTACATGCAGCTTTAATGTGGACAATTAACGACTTCCCTGCTTACGGAAATCTCTCTGGGTGGAGCACTAAGGGGAAGATGGCATGTCCATCGTGCGAGCAAGAAACAGATTCGTTGTGGTTGAAATATAGCCGAAAACATTGTTACATGGGTCATCGTCGATTCTTGCCCCTGGGCCACATTTGGAGAAAGAAAAAAAGTATTTTTAATGGCAGCGCAGAGCATCGTGGCCCACCTCATCAGTTGTCAGGAGAAGATATACTTAATCAACTGCAGAATATTCCAGATAATGATTTTGGCAAATCTACAAAAAAGAGAAAGCGTACCACTGATGAGTTAAATTGGACCAAAAGAAGTATCTTTTTCCAATTTCCATATTGGTCAACGCTAAAGCTTAGACATAACCTTGATGTAATGCACATTGAGAAGAACATTTGTGACAACATCTTAGGAACTTTGATGAATATTGCTGGGAAAACTAAAGATCATGTCAATGCACGTCGTGACCTTTCCAATCTCAATATAAGAAAAGAGTTACACTTGATCCAGGATGGACAACGTGTGAGTATGCCACATGCATGTTACACCTTGTATGGAGCTGAGAGGGCAAGTTTTTGTAAATGGTTGAATGATGTCAAATTCCCAGATGGCTTCGCTTCTAATATTGCGAGATGTGTGAGTGTTGTCGATTGCAAAATCTCTGGCATGAAAAGTCACGATTATCATATTTTTATGCAAAGATTACTACCTGTTGCAATTTGTGGATACTTACGACAAGATATAAGATTAGCATTGACTGAGCTGAGCACATATTTCAAAGAACTTTGTGCAAGAACTATCAAGGTTGATGTCTTAGAACGACTTCAGTCTGATATAGCTGTCATTTTGTGCAAGCTAGAGATGATATTTCCACCTACATTCTTTGATGTAATGGTCCACCTAGCCTATCATTTGCCACATGAGGAGCTACTTGCAGGGCCAGTTCAATATAGGTGGATGTATCCTTTTGAACGGTATCTTGGAAAATTTAAGAGATACGTTAAGAATAAGGCCTGTCTGGAAGGTTCAATTTCGGAGGCCTGTATCCATGTAGAATGTTTGAATTTTTGTTCCATGTACCTCCATGATGTCAAATCTAGATTCAATCCTCAAGAACGGAACTTTGATGGAGGAGAAGATGGTGTAGGAGAAGGACTAAGTATTTTTAGACAGAAGGTGAGGCCCATGGGTTTCGCATCATGTCATCGACTAGACGATGACCTGTTTCTA
The DNA here is from genome assembly GCA_011037825.1 of Carya cathayensis. Classification (NCBI taxonomy): domain Eukaryota; kingdom Viridiplantae; phylum Streptophyta; class Magnoliopsida; order Fagales; family Juglandaceae; genus Carya; species Carya cathayensis. The sequence continues at coordinate 10,201 of QGSO01025113.1, read as the reverse complement.
AAAGTAAAATGGTACGTGCTTAACAATTGCAGAGAGATCAGACAATACCTGAAGTAAGTACCTTCAACTAGACATTGACATTATTGTTTTCCTTTGTTGAATTACTTAAATAGATTGTATATATCATATTTAATCACCAATGATGGTCTGTTGTCCAGTGAGCACTACATGCATGTCAGTGAAGAGTACCCTGATAATGTCGACAATTTGCACTCAACAAATTTTCCAAATTGGTTCAAGTCACACGTATGTATTTTACTGTTACATACCTCATTCACACCTTGTGGTTATACAACTTTACAACAAATAAGCGTTTTGGTTAATGCAATTGTGACAGATTCAAAATCTACGTGTTAACAATCCTGGTGATGTTTCGGATGATCTATATGCACTTGCATGTGGTCCTGACCCTTGGGTTGCATCCTATTCTGGTTGCATCATGAATGGCATACGATTTCACATGAGGTGACGTGAAGCACATCGTAGGACCCAAAATTCAGGTGTCCTGGTTATTAGTGAACTAGATGCTCAAAGTGTTGACTTCTATGGTGTTCTAACAGACATCTTGGAAGTTCGCTACATGGGATGGCGCCGTGTGTACTTATTCAGATGTGACTGGTTCGACATCTCTGATTCCAGACGAGGGATACGTGTGGGCGATCATCTTACTAGTGTGAATATGTCTCTGATATTTTATAAGGATGATCCATTTGTTTTGGCGTGCCAAGCTTCACAGGTGTTCTACTTAAAAAATCGTATCATCCCTGGTAATTGGTATGCAGTACAAAAGGTTGTCAGTAGAAATGTGTATGATCTTCCCCTCAGAAATTTGATTGAAGAAGATGCTTACGATGCTAGCGACGTGGAAGCATACCAAGAGAATGATTCTTTTGAAGAATACATATCAGTCCATGTAGATGACAATGGGCTAGTTAACCCCATGCACAGGCTTGATGTCGAGCCCACTCAGATTGATGCATCGTTAGTAATGAAGGCTGATAATCACAACCTTGATGTCAGAACGTTTATCAACGACGATAGCAGCGAATCTAGTTCCCCTTACACCACCGAACATGAGGGAAGCACGGAAGAAGATAGTCTCTCGACGGACGAAGAGGCGAACTAGATGTTCATTTTTCCTCGAATATAATGTTGAGCTTTAGCTAAATGTACAATTTTAATTTTTTCTCAAAGATAATGTCGAACTATTCATTCTTTTTCTATTGATTATTGTCATTTTCTGCATCACCCATTAATTGCTTTAGTACTCTATATGGTTTGGATGTATAGCCACAAATATTTCCATGCAGGTCAGTGCATAACATGCCTTTAGCTGGAAGAGGCAGAGGTCGATCACGTGGTGTATGCTATGGTCGAGGGAGATCTTCCTATGAACCAAGCGTTAGAGGTAGAGCACTCGTTGCTACATTGAATCTTAGAGGTGATGGCATGTCAATCGTGCCACCAGATGTTGTCCCAAGCACCGAACCGCAAGAGCAGGGGGTTGAGGTGGACTCAACTATACCGACAAATGGTAATGGTTTGCTATTTGTATTTATTTCAAATTTTATTATTCTAACTGGCCTCTTTAATATATGGTTGAATGTGTGGACAATATAATAAAAGTTGAAGAGGGATTAGTACCGCCTACCCGAAAACGTGGACGAGGAGCCGCAAAGAACCTCGAGTTTGACAAGATTCGAAAGTTTGGGCCGATAGCGCTAACTGACTCACTCAAAAATGAGTAGCACAAAGGCTATCCCAAGTGTAGGAGGATGTCGTGTAATAATTAGGAATAAATTCCTAGATCGTCTCCTCAGGGAAAGTTACTCAAAAATTAAAACTCGTTGAAAAAAAATGTGAAAAACTTCACAAAGAGAAAACAAGTGGATGGTATGTGCAATGGATGGAGAGGTTACTAGTCATGGACTAGATTCATATTTTTAGATTTGTTTGTCGGATTTGAGTGCAGCGATGAAAAGTAAGGAATTAAAATGCATGAAACTAAATTAAAATTGCTGAAATTAATAGACTGAAATTTAAAAGAGCAAGAAAAATAAATGACATTAATTTAAATAATAGGAATTAAAGATGCAAGAAAATAAATGACATTAACCTAAATAGAGGAATTAAAAGTGCGAGAAAAATAAATGATAATGATTTAAATAAACAGAAATTAAAGGTGCAAGAAAAAAAATAAATGACAATAATTTAAATAGACAGAAATTAAATGTGCAAGGAAAATATAAGACATTAAACTGAAATTAAATAAAAACAGGAATTGTAAGGAATAAACTTGATGTTTGGAAATGGAGATTGCGTTCTCCAATCCAAAAATCTGAACTTCCAAATAAAATGATTTCTAAAATAAACGCTCTAAATAAAATGCATCCTAAAAGAAATTGAACTCTCAATTAAATTAAACTTTCAAATAAAATACACACTCAAATTGAAGTTGAGCTCTAAATAAAATAAATACTCAAAGAAATTATTTCCTAGATGAACACAAAGAAACTGAAATTACAAAGCGACTGAAAAACTAGCTTCTAACACTAACGTCTGGAACCGAAAGAAGAAAACTCAAAATAAAAAAATTTTACCTTACAGCAAGAGAAGTAAAAACTAAAAAAACTCAAAAGAAACAAGCAACCGTAAAGTAAAGAAATGCAAAAGAAAGAAATAAAATGTAAAGATGCTGAACGAAGTAAAGAGATGAAAGATACCGAACTAATTCTGAAACGAAAAAGAAACTGAAAATAAAATAAAAAACGCCGAACTGCTGGTTAGTGAACGAAAAGAAAAAAAAATCCCAAAAAAAATGCCAGCCCACGTCTGGTCTAAACGAAAATAAAATAAAAGCAATAAGAAATCAAACCTGCCGACCTTTTCTAAAGTCTGCCACGAAAAAAAAAAAAAAAACTCTTAAGACACCGAACGGTTCTCCAACCCGGAAATGAAAAACAATAATCAAATGAAAGCCAGCTGCCCTATGTTCTATTCTATTCTACTCTGCAGCCAACAAGATGTAAAGAAAAAGCAATAAATGTGCTGAACGCTAAAGTAGATAAACTGCTGATGAATGAAAACTAAAACAGAAGCATGAAAACTAAGCTTTTAGTTCTGTCTCTTTTCTCCCTCTCTGCAGTCCGTAAGTTCCCCTCCTTTTATAGAGTCTTCATGTGTTTCATCAGGTTCCTTTCGGTGGAAATTCTGCATTTTTTTCGTGAGCTGCTTTCGGTGGACTGAATGAGAGACTTGCTGCTGCAAGTTGCTACCGTGATTGATGCTGCTGTCCAAGTGAAGATGCCGTGAAAGACTTTCTTTCTTTGCTTCTCTTCCTTTTGCATGTGCATGTGTTGACTGCATGTTACAAGTTGCTGTCCATGTGATGATGCTGCATGTTTCTGCTTTGTCTTTCTGCAGGTGCGCTGTCAATGAGTTCCAGCTTGAAGCTGCTGCATGTGTGTGGGCTCCATGTTTTCTGCATGTGCTGATTTCTTTTCTGCATGCGTGAGTTGTGTTCCTAGCTGTTTAGGAGAATAAGCATGTGTCACATCCAGTGTAACAGCCCTTTGTAGTGCTGCTCTATACTCTTCAGTGTGTTCTCTAACTAAAGTCTTCTGCCGCTCCATTCTTTGCTTTTCTGGAATTTCTGTGATCCGATCTTTCTCGAGCATTAAATCCAGTGCTCTTTGAGCTTCTCTCTCTATCCAAATGATGGCATGGTCAGAAGTGGCATTACAAGACAGAACTATGTACTCAAACCTCCCGTCTACTGGTATCGCAGTCCTCACAACTGGAGGAAACCTTCCCATCCTGAAAGGCTTTCTCTCAACTATATGGTAAAGGCGACCGGGTGCATAGAGCCTCCTTGGATCTTTGAGCATTTTTTTCTCAGGTATACAGGTATCTCTCATGCATCTTAGGCACAACAGGCATGGCAAACAGAAAAGTGACTTGAAAATGTCTTCCAAGGGTGTGGCTGTCCGTGGTAAGAAGTCATCCTGTAGCACAACAGAATTGATGACATCTGCATATCTGACTGCTACATTCAGTGACATACATCTGGCAGGCGCAATAGCATAGCACCTAATCCTCTTCCTTTCAATGTGTCCCAATTTATCCTGATTCTGAACCACCACCATCGTCAGCAATGCTGCAACACCTGATCCAAGGGAATGCCCTGTCAAAGTTAAAGTATAATTTGGATACTTTTCCACCAAGTCCTTCAACACCTCACACTCTGCATCCAAGACCCATTTAGTGGCATTCAATAGCCCACCGAAAACACCCCCAGACAACACGTGAAACTGCTTCTTGACTTTACGTAAAAGCTTCACCGTTTGATCTCGTGAATTTTATTTAAGCTGAAAATAAAGAAATAAAAATACACTCGAAATAAATTAAAAAGAAAATAGATTATTAAAAAAAAATATTATATATGTGAGGAAGTATTGTCCAATTAAATCATAGTTATAAAATTAAGCATAAACATGATATTAATCAATTAAAAATCATAACTCGAATTTATGCTTATTAACTATTTTTTTCATCTAAAACCAATAAATAATGTCACGAAGCAATTGAAATACATTGGTTTTAAATAGCTAAAATATGCAATATCTCAGCTCAATCACTAACCATAAAGGATGGTGAGACATCACCATGTTGTGAAAACTGTACAATATTTACAAGTAGGCTTACATGGTTGGTGAAGCACCATGTCGACCTGAGTCACCCAAGTTGGCATGATTTACCAGATAATGAGAAGGAAGAGTTGATTGCTCGTGTTCGGGTAATATAACACAAACTCATACTAGCACATGTTCTAGTGTATTTTTAGTTATTATTTGTGTTACCAGATAATTAATGTGTTTGCTATTTGTCTCTAGGCCGACTTCGTCCTTGACTAGACGAAGAAGAATCACCGCGATATAGTAACGAAGACACTTAGGAAGAGGTTCAATCATATTCGGTATGATCTTCACAAAATATACAAGAGTTACAAGACAAATGAAGAAGCTCTTGCAAATGTGCCAGAGTTGGTGACACCAGCTACTTGGGTGAAGTTATGCGCTTGATGGTCAAGTGCGGAATTTAGGGTAAGTCTAATCGATGTTGATTGTGTTATTATTTATATGTTTATGATCTAGTTATGTTAATACAAGTCTGTGAGTTGTAGATGATATCTGAGAAAAATAAAAGTAATAGAGAGAAGCAACAGACAAACCACACGGCTGGACGAACCTCTTTCGTAAGACTAATGCAAATGAGGGTACGAATTTTATTTAGATTTGTACATGCAAATGCAGAAAGTAACATATTATTTGCTGATTTTAACCGACAAATGGTATTAATCCCTGCTTGTATTTGTAGTCTGAGGGTGATGAGCACCTTATTGATTTCTTTAAAGAGGTGAGGTGGAGTAAGAAGAAGGGTAAATTTGTGACTCCAGCGATGGAAGAGAAACATGTGAGTTACTTTGAATGAATCCATGTGTACGTATTATTTGTCTTGTAGTTTTGAACGAATCCATGTGTATATATTAACGTGTGATTTCACTTCCTTGAATAGAATGAAATGGTTGCCAAGTACTCTAAGTTAGAGCCTGAGAAGCAGACTAAGGATGTTGCTGCATCAATCTTTAGGGAGGTACTAGGCCACAGGCCAGGGTATACAAGGGGGTTGGGGGAGATGGTTATCCCTGAGTCATCTAGACAGAACACTGCAGAAAAATTTGCAGCATTAACAGAACGTGCAGAGAGGCATGAGAAGGATGCTGAGTATTACAAGAATCAGTTGGAAGAATTACGGGGGAATGTAGAGAAAGTGTTGGCGAAGCAAGCCGAGTACGACAAATTATTAAGTTCATACATGGAATCACAGAGGCAAACCCAAGGAGAGTCTCATAGAGAAACTCAGGGACCTGCATAGGCAGTTCCTTTTTTAGTCAATAAGTTTTTTGTATGGAGATGGATTTGTGCCTTACATGTCATAGAAAAGTATCTCCTACTATAACTTTTTTTGATTATTAGATATTTGGTATTAGGCTGTATGTTTTGAAAGAGTTTCCACTGACTTGGAGCTGCATGCAGTACAACCTTCACTGTGAAGGATTTTGATGTGAAAGTTTGGTTTTGCAGTACTTTGGTTTCTGTAGGCTGGGACCAAATGAAGAAGTGAAAAAGGTGCATATCTATGATTCTCTATTCTTAATATGACTTGCATGCACCCATTTTCTTTTGATTTATAATGGTTTTTAGGTTTCCTAATTTTGTAGTTGCAATTTAAATTTTTGTTGGGTTTTGGAAACTAAAGAAATATTTGTGAATCTAAATTTTTGCAGTTTTGTGATCAATGAAGGAGGTTTCCAGTTTCCAGATGAAGAGGTATACCTTTGGGTTTTGAGATGAAGAAGGCAGCTTCCATGATGATCAAGACTTGCTTAGGAAATCCTTGTTATACAATAAAGATGAGGAATACACATGTAAACATATATTGGTCTATTAATGTGGCATGTTGGGGTGAATTTCAAATAACACTTCTTATGATGAATGAATGATATACCGATACATGTTAGGGTATTTGAAACATTTATATCATGTAAACGATTAATTGATGATATTATATGCTTATTAGAGAATATATTGATCTATTACATGCGTTGGATATTGTATCTAATGGGAGACTACAGATATTTAAAAAAAAAAACAGGTGGAAATGGTAAATAATTATAAATTACAGAAATTCAGTAGATAAAACTTTTTTCGGCGACAAAAAGGACTTTTTGCGGCGATTATTACTCGCCGAAAAGGTAAATTTCACTATTCCTAAAACAGGAAACACTTGTCGCCGCAAAAAATTTATTTCTGGCCACGCGGAAACTTTTTCTCACTTAACTGTTGCGGCATAGTACCGGCGGGGATAGTGAAGCAACAAATAACTATTGCGGCGACTATAAAACTTTTTGCGGCGATATATAGTCGTCGGAAATAGTAGCTTTTCTTGTAGTAGTCTCATCCCTATGTTCCAATGTTTCAGTTATTGTTTGATGAGGTGGCAACTAGACTTCGATAAATTTCCATTTTTGCTATACTTTTATTTACTAATAATCTAATTAAGGAAAAAAATCAAAATATTAGCAATATTTCTAATCTACAATTCACTCATGATCTTTATGTATTTCTGTGTACCATTTTGTAGTTGCTTCAAATTTTGTATCTTTTCTTGTCATTTCAGTGGTTGAGTAACATAAAACCAAGCTGTTTATGCTTGAACATAAGTTATCCTGGGATGCAAACTAGTATAAAAATGAACTTCTAATTAATTATCAATGTAAAATTTTTTGGGCAAGTCTTTCCATATGTATCTGGGTTGGCTTCGTACATCTAGGTCTTTCCTATGTCTTACGTCCTTTATTTTTTTTTTAGTATAGTTGATGGTTATGACATTAAAAAAAGAAAAGAAAAAAAAAAGGTATGTTTGAACCGATTATAAAAAAAAAAAAAAAAAAAAAAAAAAAAAAAAAAAGTATATTTGATGGTTATGCTTGTTTGAAATGGCATTTGTCCTTTCCTACTGGAAATGTGTGATATGTTTATGAACTACACTTCAGAGTCCAAATAATTGGAATATAACTTTTTTTTCTAATGATGTATATGTATTTACTTGTCATTGATGTTTTTTTCTCTTACTCTGCAGTGGTTATTCTTTGCTGAGAGATCCGCACCATAACAAGGGGCTTGCTTTCAATGAAAAAGAGAGAGATGCCCACTTTTTGCGAGGTCTTCTCCCTCCAACAGGTGCTTCTCATGAGCTTCAGGTTAGCACCCAGAGTATAGATCCTTCAACCCCTTTCACATGGCTATGTGGTTTTCTTTTTTATTGCATAGTACCTACTTATTGTTATTACCACTCCACTCCCCAGGTGAAGAAAATGATGCATAATATCTGCCAATATCAACTTCGACTACAGAAGTACATGGCCATGATGGATCTCCAGGTAGGCATCTACACGATCCATTTTTTAGTTGGAGTCTTTGCCACATAGTTGGATTCTCGTAAAGTATTGGATTATACTTAAATCATCTGATTTTCATATAGCTCAATTAACTGTCACTAATATACTGACTCCCATATTGTGCAAAGTCTAATAGAATGAGAACACATGTTTTAACTAAAACACGCATTGTTTTATCTCTCTGGGAACTTTACCCTCCAAAAACTTGAACGTACGCTGCCAGGTAGTTGCTAGAGTTCTTAGTCGCTGATCTCATTTCATGTTCAATGCGCCAATCGTCTGCAGGATATATACAAGAGTCCATTCTCCATATCGTTCAAATATTTTGATTTTTATTTTATGAGATGGCATCAAATATTCGTGCCAAATTGGTGCAAAGGGATATGAGATGCTCTCTTTACTTGTATACATGAGAGTTGATGATAGCCTTCAAGTGCCACAGAGTACTTATGTTAGTTAGCCCCAGCTGATTCTCTCTAGTTTTCTTGTCTAGCTATTTTTGACACCAAGTGTTTCTTGACTTGACAGATTTTCCCTCCACTCTTTTCTTTGTTCTGGTCTAGTAATTGACAATGTTTCCCAAACTTCAATCTAGAATGACAAGTTAGTTATATATTTCCTTTATTTGATTATTGGAAGTCTTAACTTTAATTATTCGGCACAAAATATCATCATGTAATGTTCGTCAGCCATCATATATTTCATGATGGTGATCATCATCCTCCTTGAGGACTTGAATTGCACTCAATTTAAACTGTAGGATTTATTCATTAATTCCATAGAATATTAATTAGGATAAGGAGAGAACGGAATAACATTGAGGAAAACGATTCTGAAAATGCCTTCCCCTCGAGCCGCACCTGATAAAAGGGCTTGTGGCTCGTCTATTTTTGTCAAGTGGAAAGGAGAAATCCAATCGATGAAATCTCCACAACCGATGTTTATCATATCATTAAATAACTCTTTAGAAAATTATTATAATTAAAAAAGAGAAATGTTAGATACAATTTTAGGATGTGTAACTTTCGTGCACTTTTATTGAAAAAAAGTAGAATTTGCCAATTAAAAAAAAAAATCAAGTGGGTTTGAAATTTGTCTATTTTTTTAAAGTGTGTGGAATTTGCTCAAGTCACACTTGCATTTTCTATTAAAAATATTATAGCAATTCTATTATCCTAAAATCATGCATCTAGCATGCATTCATTCTTAGATTTATTTTAGTTGGTTGACCCTGTGTCAAGTATGATTTAATGGACATATTACTTTGTGAGCTGGCTATCTTCGATGTACAGCTTTTTGTTTGTCTTTCATAAAAATAAAAAACAAAATGAACCTTCATGTCTTTGTAAAGTAACTCACCTGCTTTAGTAATGGTTAGCCATTTCACTCTTACATCAGGCATCAGACAACACATATGTTCTGACCTTTGTTGCAAAAGAGAAGAGTACTTTTTGATCAGCAGGGTGATATGGCCATTGAAGCTTGGGCTGAGCAGCAGTAACGTGAGATTTATATCTTCGTGTTTGCCACCTTTCTCAATCCAAGGCGATATGTAGAACTGTGGGTGTCCAGGCCAATGAAAAGTCCCACTTATTAGCAGTTATTATAGTGATACTAGAGTAATCAAATATGTTATAATACTGATGTTTGTCTATTATTTAATTAGTAGATCAATTTGTACTTGATATGAGTATGATACACCACCACAGTGTATAAATACATATGAGTTTGGATCTTGAAGAAATTATTGAATTGGCTTTAATGGTCTCGGCTATTTTTGTTGATGGATGGTCAATCAGTGTTCATTTTGAATGAATGAAGATTGGTAATTTGTTGATTTTAGGAACAACCAAAAACGAGAAGCAGTAAGAACACTAGGTCATTAATCTTGAAATTCAGATATTTCTGGCGATTTTATATTCAATAGCGGTGAAAAATTAGTGACGGGAAAGCTCTGCCAAACCTGAATTAGTAACTGTAGCAATTCTTAAATCGCTGCAATTGCATATTCATAACTGAAAATGCAGTTCTGATGATTATAAAATTGCTGGCAATACTTTTTCCCAGCGATTTCAGAATCATTGCAACTGAGTTCACAAAACAAAAATATAATTTGCGGTGATTCCTGAATCATTGGGAATGACTCAAAAGCAGCGATTTTCCAATCGCTGCAACTGCATA
>QGSO01025001.1:0-11442 GCA_011037825.1 Carya cathayensis | reverse complement strand
AGTTGTGATGTTTTGTTATAGTGACGAGGTATTTGGATTGTTAGTTTTGGTCATAATTGAGTGTTTTGGATGTTTTTGAAATACAAGAAAGTGAATGAATTGAAACTGGTTCTGGAACCCAAACTCAAATTCTCCAGAACTCTCCAGCCCACACTTGTACTTTTTTTTTCTTTGTTGTGTAAATTGTGAGTTTTTAGCACGATGAAGAAGAAGCTTGCAATGCAGAACAGTAAGCGTGGCGCTGTTACCATCCATGAGGAGCACCAAGGAGCTCCTGATCCTCATGCATGCGAAAAACAGAAATGAGAGGAAAATCAATAAACTAACTAATCGATTTGTTAGATTAAAAAAATTCTCTATCTCCCCAAAAAAATTTCTCAGCAACCAAACAATAGGCAACCCCCAAAATTTTAGATTACAAAAATTAAAAAGAACAAACCCGTGAACCTGACGAGTTCCTTGGTGAACTTGAGGGTCTGGAGTGATTTCAGAACAATGGGCCATGGTATTTAAGCAAGCGGCAGAGGCAGAGGCAATGGGCCATGGTATTTGTGCTTCCGTTCGTGCAAAAGACTCATCTCCAGAGTTTAGTAACATAATGATTAGCGTCTTCGAGGGAGAGGGAGAGGGAGAGGTTCGACGGAGATGGAGATGGAGACTCATCTGAAGGGGAAAAGAATGAAGAACCAATTCTGAAGGGGGGAAAGGCAACGAAGGTCTTGATCGATTTCGGAGGACTGGTGCTGCGCACCGTTTCGGAGGACTGGTGCTGCGCACCGTTTCGGAGAACTGGTGCTGCACACCGTTTCATTAATGCCACCTGGACCCGTGTACGCGGTGTGTCCCCTTCGGCGTGTGCAAGAAGCATTTTTCTTACCCTAGAGATGGATTGCGACGCCATTTTATTTTATTATTATAATTTTTATAAATTTTTACATAAAATATAATAAATAATTTATTTTTTATAAATTTTAAAATAATAATAATAATATTAAAAAATAATATTTTATTTAACTTTTAATTTTCACTTTAACTCATCTCATCTCATCTCAATTTAGTATTTACCAAACCATTTAAAACTATCCTTTGAAGTATAAACTCTCGAGTAATTTATAATTCATTACGAAATAAGTGATGGGACAATATCTCTAAATTAAGGGAAAAAATTGAAAAGTGTGATTTTCGGCCGAGAGATAAAAGGTTTCCCATTGGTAACAATCCAACAAGAGAAGGACCCAGGCTAGGACATACGAAGGTAAAAGACCTGTGACACGAGTGTAATTGCAATCTTTTGTGAAACATTTTGTTAGTAATTAGCAGATGAGATAAAAAGCTAGGTTTAAATGACTTCTATCATCTTCCTCTACCTCTGGCTTTGTGCCAGAGATATGTTGCTTTCATATATGTCTTGGAATTGAAATTTATAGAGTTTCGCAAGATACAAATTAAAGTCACGAATTAATTTGAGTATTAATATTTTTTTTATATTTAAAATTTAAATTAATATTATTTTTAATAAAATTTATTTTTTGATCAATCACATTAGATTGATGTGCATATTAATGTGCAGTTATACTTACAACTAGATTTTTTCATTCCCATATAATGTTGTGTCGGAACATGGGACATGATGATCATTGCTACAATAAAATTGGCTTTCTTTTGCCCAAAAAAAGCTGCAAATTCCCATCGAATCCCCTTGCCAAAAGCGTGCACCTTTCATCCCTCGTTTGCCTCCAGTGCACGATGCTGATGAACCCATGGTTAGGCCACAATCCAGTCCCTAGCTCGAACCTCTGCATCCATATTGGCTCCCCCCATCTTGAGTCATCCAAAAATACCTTGTTCTTCTCAAACCCGCACCTGAGTAACCCACCATTTCTCCACACGAATAACCCGATAAAGCTCCAATTGTTCACGTGCCTTGTATGTGCGAATTACACGTGACTCGTTGATATTCCAAAGCTTCAAACACCTGTCAGTGCCTGCAAACACGATTCTATAGGCATCGAGAAATCGGACGTACGTTACGGTTCTATCATGCCCATTGAACACCACAATTGGATCCACTAGTTTTCTTATATCGTACCCGTAAGCCTTCCTATCAGCACATCCAACGGCAACTAAGGCTCTGCCGGCAGGGTTGAACTCGACACAACAAACAAGAATGCGCCCCACGTCGGGGTGCATAGTGGCCACACTTCTCCTGCCTTTGCAACGATCCCACATCTACATGGACCCATCGCTGGACTCGGACGCCCCTAGAACCGGATTCCAATGCGAGTAGTCCACGCTCCAAACTCGGCGCCCTCCATGCTCATCACGCTCGAAAATGGGTGTTCTTTGGAGGTCGTACTCCATGACCACCCTATCGTAGTCTCCTGAACCCAAGACGTGCCCGCCTGAGCTGGGTTTCCACCTAAGGCTAGGGGTGGGCAGCGGGGCCCCGCTGCCCCGCCCCGTTTGCCCCGCCCCTGCCTGTATCCAACCATTCCAGTGGAGGCGGGGGACGGAGGGGTCGTGACCCCACTCCAATTATATATATGTATATATTATATAATTATAATAGTTTATTATATGTGTTGAAACGGCACCGTTTTGTCTGTACAAAATGGTGCCGTTTCAATAAGGGTCGAGGGGGGTCATTAAGTCCGGCCTCGACCCCTTCTGGAACCCTCTCCACTCTCGGACTCTCCTCTCACTCTCTGTCTCTCTCAGCCAGTCAGCCGAACTCTCCTCTCTCTCACTCTCGTTCTCTCCTCTCTCTCGCACGACGCTGGACGCACGGTGGAAGAACTTTGAAGTTCCACTCTCGCCGTCACAGAGGTAAGTCACTCCACAACCGATTCTCCATTATTTTTTTTTTTTTTTGAGTTTTCATCAGAGATTGGAGGAAGGATGGGTTGAATCGGAGATGGAGGATGGGAACTTGTGACTTGTGTGCTGTGGATTCATGGTTTATGTATGTGTATTCAGTGTTTTGTAGCTTTGAATCTGTGAAATCTGTTAGATTCCGTTTTGTTTTTTGTTTTTTGTTTTTTTTTGTAATTTTAATCATTTTAGAAACCCGAAATATTTAGGGGTTTCATGTAATTTCAATGAAACCCCTAAAAAAAATTAGGGTTTCGGATTGGAACCAATCCAAAACCCTAAATTGATTTAGGGGTATTATTACATGAAACCCCTAAGTCAATGAAACCCCTAAATTGATTTAGGGGTTTCAATCAATGAAGATTGAAACCCCTAAAAAAAATTAGGGTTTTGGATTTGGGCTTTTTTTTTTTTAAATTATATTTAGCCCATTTTTAAATAAGACTTTACAGTTTACATATAATAGATCTTTTTTTTTATTTTTTTGTGGGCTTTCAAGTTTGAAGTTTATTAAACATATTAGAAGGAAAGAAAACGAAATATAACTAAAAAATATTTCATATGCTATGTAAACCTGAGAAATTAAAGAAAAATAAAGAAATTTAAAGTATACAGTAGGCCCTTAATTAGGCTATTATCGATATACTATCATTCATAACTTAGGTTATGAATTTATATACTGTCATTTATAAATTCCAAATAGGAAACACAACCAACGGCTCAAAAACAAGCCAAATATTGTATTAGAATTTAATTACATACTATATTAGAATCTTAGACAATAAATTAATACTCTTACATTAATATATTACCTAATATATGTAATATGTATGATAGTGATGATACTATAATGTGTAGTATGTACATATAATTGATTATTAGTCTATTAATATTCTTGGATTTAACAATACAAAATCTAGGTGTTTGATTAAGTCTATCACATTAAATCATGTTAATTTGTAAATTTATTTTTATAAAATCTTTTTATGGTTTTAGTATTTTTTTTTATTAAAAGCAGTAATTTGTTTTTATATTAAGTTTTAAAATCTAACTCTAGTTTATGTTTGTTTGTAATGAACATGCAATCACCTCATGTACATCTAAAAAAAGGGAAAATGTTGCTTAATAATATTGTGAACCCTAAATTGGTTTCAATCATTGCACTTTGCCTTGTTTTATTGTTTGGTGTATTATTACATTTTTTTTTTTTAATGTCTTGTGTTTGATTCAGCTATGCCTTTTTTTTTCCTTTATTATTATTATTTTTTTGTGTTGTGTTGGATTGCACTTTGAAAATTTTGTATTATGTTGGAGAATCAGGAATGTCTTCTCAAATGGATCCAGACTTCAGTGATAGCTCTCCTGCCCCAACCAATACCCCTATCCCAGAACCTAACCTTACTCCTACCCCTACAAAGAGTACACATTGCCCTGCTCCGAAGCCCACACAGGGCAAGAAACCTGTGTCCATAATTTGATCTCACTTTACCAAACTAGAGGGTAGTGACCCCAACAACCCACAAGCTAAATGTAATCATTGTGGGAAAATATATGGATGTCACTATAGGAAACATGGTACATCCCAGCTGAAGGTCCATTTAGAGGAACAATACAAGAAGAGTCTAATATTAAAATCCTTAGTAGAAAATGGTCAATCTAGACTAGATTTTAAAATGGCTGATGGGAGTAGTGAGGCCGGGGGTCCAACATTGAAGGGGTATATGAAGTATAATCCCAATGAGTGTAGAAGGAAGTTAGCTCACATGATTGTCGTGGACGAGCTACATTTTCTATTTGTGGAGGGTAAGGGGTTCCAAGAATTTGTCCAAGAGTTGGAACCGAGGTTTATGCTTCCTTCTCGTCACATTGTGGCAAATGATATTAAATATGTATATAAAAAATAAAGATGTTTTGAGGGGCCAATTGGGGTTTGGTAGTTTGCCTCATTACCGATACTTGGACTTCTATCCAAAATATGAATTACATGTCGTTGACTATGCATTTTGTTGATTCTGATTGGGTTCTTCACAAAAAGATTATTAAATTTTATCAAATAACTGATCATAAGGGTGACACGATTGGGAAGGCCTTGGAGGCTGCAATAAATGAGTGAGGATTGGAAAAGATTTTGATTGTTTCTGTTGATAATGCGTCGTCTAATAATGTTGCCTTGGGATATCTAAAGAATTATCTTAAAGAGGCAAATAAGACATTCTTGGGTGGTAAATATTTGCATGTTAGATGTGCTGCACATATTTTGAATTTAATTGTGACTTAGGGGTTGAAAGATGTTGATGACTCGCTTGCATGAGTTAGAATGACTATGAAATTTGTGAGGTCTTCTCCTTCTAGATTGGAGAAATTCAAAGTTGCTGCAAAGGCTGTGGGCATAACATCAAAAAATAGTCTTTGTACTGATGTTTCTACCAGATGGAACTCAACCCTCTTGATGTTGGAGGCGGCCCAAGAATATAAGGCAACCTTTCAATTATTGGATGATGAAGTCATCCAATATGTCAAATACTTTGATGAGCATGGGGGATTAGGAAAGCCTAATGATGATGATTGGGTGGTGGTTTCTACTTTTATTGATTTTCTCATACTTTTTTATGATGTCACATTGAATATATCTGGTTCTTTGTACCCTACATCCCATGGATTTTGTCAACAAATATGTAGGGTGAAAGAAAAATTAGAAGATATGCGTAAGGGTTCCAATGAAAGGATGAGAGGGATGACAGTGACCATGATGCTAAAATATGACAAGTATTTGGGAGATTTGATTAGAATGAATATTTTATTGTATATAGCTGTTATTCTTGATCCCCGTCTGAAAGTTTCAGGCTTGTTATATGGTTTGGGACTTGTTCACAATCAGGCATGGACTGATATTATTGGTGAAATGGCTCGAGAAACCCTAACTAAATTGTATAATGAGTTTAATGCAATCAATGGTGGTACTGCATCTAAGACATATACACCTATCCCAACGCCTTCTACAAACACCGTGACCGGGCCTCCTACAAAGAAGCGTATAATGTCATGGACTAAGACCCTCGCACAAAATCCCACATTAGTCCATCAATCTACGAAGGTGGTTTCGGAGTTAGACAACTATTTGTCAGCGGATATGGTCCAAGATGATGATGATAATTTCGATATATTAGGATAATGGAAGAATGCAATAAAGAAATATCCCATCATTTTTTAGATTGCCTGCTATATTTTGGTCATCTCTATTAGCACCGTTGCCTTAGAGTCAGCCTTTAGTACCGAAGGTCGCATATTGGATCCTTTCTATAGTTCATTGTCTCCTTTAACTGTAGAGGCATTGATATACACACAGAATTGGACGATAGGAAAATATATTCATGTTCCGAATATTTTAGATTTTAAGGAGACCGATGAGGGTGGTGATCAGTCTGGATTTGGACTACCTGGTAATTATTTTTTATTTTATTATTTTGATTTATTTATATTCATTTCGATTTCATTGTTATTAATTTTAGTATTAAGTTTTGTAGTAACACATGAAACGACAAAAGTGTCACAAGCCCCGGCCGCCCTAAGTGTCACAGTCAAAGACAAAAGTGCCACAATCAAAGACAAGCCGTAGCTGACAGCTCTCTTCAAGCCCCAATTTGAATTATATGTTCATATTTTGTATTTAGTTATTTGTAATGTTGATACAATGTCTTTTGGACACTTTTATGTTTGTAATTTTATAATTGTTTAGCTTTTCAATTTTGTAATAGCTTAGTTATTATTATTAGTTTATTAGGTATTACTTACTAGACTAGTAACTTTTGTTAGCTATAAAACCAATTACTATAATGCAAACTTTTTTTTTTATCTGGTTTTTAAAATTTTTTTTCTTTTTACTTATAATTTTATGGGCTGAAAATGGCCTACAAGCTTTTATGGCCCAAAAAGAAAAGCTTATGGGCAATTTTAGGCCCATTTCAGCTGTTTCTGGGCTATTTTTGAGCCAGAAACTACTTCTGGACCCAAGACCCAGTAGGGGTGCCGAGGGGGGCGGAAGGATTGGCCCCCCACTCAGCACCCCACTATGCGGGACGGGGTACCCCGCCCCTGCACACAGGGGGGGTGGGACGGGGGAAGATTTTCCCCTCCGCCCCATGCGGGGGCAAGGGGCGGGGAGGGGTGTACCCCGCACCGTATGGTGCGGGTAGCACCCTTACCTAAGGCTACTAAGCTTTGCCGGAGTGCAGATGTTGTTGAAGAAAATTATGTGGATACAATAATCTGAAAAAATGAATACGACTTTGAGGCGTGTAGAACACTATCTTTAAAGTGATAATTGCCCCCACTCAAAAGAGTTTGTTATCGGGTTACAAGCAATTCACTTCCAGGATACAATAAAGTTACTAGCTGCAGATAACAATTTTAAAATCTTTCCTTCAGAGTTTCTCTACAAAATTATATAAGCGACTAAAAAAATGAGTCAATAGAATGAATAAATTCGTAGATCTCATTCTCTATTTATATAATGTGAAAAATCAAAATTCTTAACTTGTGACTTTTCAACTAGTAGTTATAGTTTAAAGGTCATATTGTTTCATTTAAAGACCAAATGATATGCCTAGTTAGTTAAGTGGTTGGACACCTCCCTTGCCCAAGGGACTTCAAGGGTATTTTATTCAACTTTTCAATTGAATTAACTTTGAAGTATTGCACCCATCCAAGTGGGTCTTCATACGGTAATTTTGAAGCATCATGTCTCTTCGGCCAAACATGTTCGGCCCAAGCATTATGCCTACCCAAGTCTAACACTTCAGTTATTCCACAAAATAAATGAAAGTGCACTTGTAGAGTCACAAACTCCCTACCATTTCATTAGAAATAACACATCACTACAACTAAACCAATGCATCTCTTTGAAATAATGGTTCACTAAAATATATAATATTCCATATTCAATAAATTCACATATTTAATATCATAATCTATAATAAATATAACAGATGTAATAGTTGCATGCATTGGCATGGTCTAACAAAGTTGCAGTATTATTACTCTGCTCGCCATGGCTACTTTCATGTGGCAGCAAAGAGCTTAAATTGTAAATTTTGATCTTTCTTGCAATTCCACCCGTGGCTACAAAGCTATCGGATGGGTCAAATTCGATTATTCTGAGGGTTTCCGACACGGCACCGGCCTCTGTGCTGGAAGAAACAACAGTGTATAGATTGAAGTCCCATTCACACCTAGCTCCTGCTACTTCTTCTGCTTTGTCTTCCTTTTGGGTTTCTTTTTCTTCTTTTCTTCATTGGGTTAGCTCTTCTTGGCTCGGACGAAGGAATTTCGTGGAGGAGTTTTTCATTTCCCATTCATATGAAGTGGCGATGTTCTTGGAGGTTTTGGCCCAGATGAAAGCTCTCTCATTGCTCTATAAAATGATTCAGATAAGAGGGGCAGAGGCTCTCTCTCTCTCTCTCTCTCGTTTTTTTTTTTATAGTCCGAACTGTTTTGCTACTCGTAAAGGTTGTGTCTAGGTTAAGTAATAAATTTGTTTGTAATTTTTATTTTTAAATATTACTTAAATATAAATATTTTTCTAATTATAAATCTTCAAAATAGGTATCTAATCATTATAATTTTTATAAATTTAGAATAAAACACAAAAATCAATACAACTATTTCAAACTTTAAAATAAATAATATCAAAAAATTATATTTAAACAATTTTAACTTTATAATATTTCGATTTAATATTTTCGCTCTCATTTCTTAATATCCAATAAAGATTTTTAGCTCAAATTATTTCATTATTATTTATAGATTATTTAACTAATATTCACAAAATTTCCCGTTTAGATACAGAAACGATCTAATCTCATCATTACGAATTTTTCAAATTTTCACATAAAATATAATAAACAATTCAACTTTTCCAAATCTCAAAATAATAATAATATCAAAAAATAATATTATAATAATATTTTATTCAACTTTTAATTTTCATCTAAAACAATCTTATCTTATCTTACTATCCAAACTAGTATCCATATGAGACATAAATGAAGTATTCATCCTATATAAATTAGGAAACTATAGTGTAGGCATTGGTAAGTAAAGCTAATAACTTATATGATTAGATTATATAGGTAAATGATGTATTCATTTTATTTCCCACATGAAATGGGTTATTTATGATATCATGTCAAATTTATGGACCCCGAAAATATCATTTCGAATTCGAACTGTACGCACGTTATATAGGACGGGGCTGTTGTATTAAATGCAGATGAATATTCAAAATCTCCAAAAAAGCAAAACAGGAGTGCCGTGTTTGTCGTTTTTGTGTCTCATTTTGTTCAAGGAATGGTGTGGTTATAAGTTGTTGTCTCTTATCGCTTACGTGGTCTAAGCCAAGCCTTTTGTCCCCTCAACTTTCGAACATTATGACACACAAAGTTGCAGCACGGGAAAAGTGAAGTAAAACAAAAGCAAATTCCGGAGTGAGCTCTTGTACGTTGGACAAGAGTTCTAGATGGACTCTTCATTCAAGTGAAGTCCAATCTCGAGTAGGAGTCTTGGAATCAAAATGATAAGGAATAGGAAAGAACGATTGCGATCTGTTTCCAGTTGTTTTTTTTTTCACGTTACATTGAAGTACATGGGTCTAATTTGTGAAGAGTAGTGCTTCAACTACAAACTATAAAGATATTTCATAAAAATAAAGTCATAGACCGACGTTACTTCACGTGATAAATTATATTTACTTTACGATAAAAATAATTTTATAATCTAATATACTATATCAAAACATCAGTTTGTAAATTTACTTTTGTAAAATTTCTTTATTGTTAAACAATTTCTCATTTGTGTGAAAGATTTTATTCTTCTTGTGAGCAAGGTGTCTATTTTATCAACTGTACATTGCTTAATTAGACTATTGAGTGCTTTATTGCATTTTGAGTACTCCATTTCTGTTCCTTCTCTTATCTAAATTTCTTAGTTTCTACTTTTTAATCATGTGGGTTGCCATTTAATGAAAATAACACAAGATGGCCATGCAAGGGGAGAACATAGTGAATGGAAATGAAAGGTGAGTTATCGACATATGCAACTGGAAAGGGGAAATTGATAGATATCTTTTGTTGGCGCAAGACAGTAGTAGAGCATATTTTCATGCTAAATCATGAAAGTACGTGTGATGAATCCATGTTTTATCATGATCGGTCTATCACAAGCTCAAGTCCCTGGCTGAACTAATAGCCAACCAAAAACAAAACTCAGAATCTACTTGAGAGGTCCAAACCCAGGAACTATCAATCTGTGAGAAAACGAATTGGACCTAAATATCCTACGTCTAAGCCTTATAATAACTCGTACACTATCCTTGAAGAACATATTCTAAATATGATTATAGTACACACACCACAGAATCTGTTGCCGACTAAAGAGATAGATGAACATAATTCAATCGGGGAAAATTTCAAACTAGCTACACTAGACGTATTCCTTTAAACAAAAAAAATTGACTTTCATGACTGTTCAGAACATGTCATCCTTAATTCTGGCAAGGAAGAGTCTCAACTCTCTTGCCTTCGTCTCATGTTCAGGTGACACATCAGTTTCTGACTCACTCAAATCAATCACATCAATACCTTGACCATTTGATTGGGTGAATTTGGAAACAGCACGGGGTTGTCTTAGTGGAGAAGGGCTCAAGAGGTCAATCACTTCACTCTTAGTGGTACTCGGACCAACTTCACTCCAGGGTATATCATCACTGCACTTGGCACTGCTCATTGGATCAAGCCATGGATGTTGGTTTTCCTGATTAACTTTTGTTGCGGCAGTTTGGTTTCCCGATATCACCACCAAAGAGGATGCATCATGAACTGCAGCACTGCTTTCCATATCAATGTCACGTAACAGTTTTTGGAGTTTTAGATCAATTTCAGCCAAAGAAGATCCCTTCTCTGATTTCTTTGGCCTTGGTTTTCGAAGCTTTTCTTGCTTCCCCTGAGCTCTTTTCTCCTCAAATTCCACAATCTTCTCAGGACAAGCACTTGAGACAGATAGAAAGGATAAGAAACAATTTTTGCGTTCTTAAAAAGTTAATAGGCAGTCAAAAAGGAGATAGATACCATATCTTTATCCTCAATTATTTCTTTTATTATGGGTGTAGAACTGGATACCCTCTGTATGAGTCAAGAAAAAGCTAGAAAACCTTAAACGGCATCAACCTTTTACCAGAAGTTCATTACATACTGATACAATGGATTTATAATGGGTTTTTTCAATGTATTTCCCTCAATCCATGATTTTGAGAAGATATGTTGTTAATCTTAAATATTTGTCTACACGCTGAGAAGTTTGGGAAACGAAAAAAAAATTCTCCTGATCATAAAAAGACCTAATAAGTTTTCATTAGAGAGGATCACATGCTTCTAGCAAATAGCATTCTCAGACCTCTGTATGAGTCAAGAAAAAGCTAGAAAACCTTAAACGGCATCAACCTTTTACCAGAAGTTCATTACATACTGATACAATGGATTTATAATCGGTTTTTTCAATGTATTTCCCTCAATCCATGAT
>QGSO01024848.1:0-13441 GCA_011037825.1 Carya cathayensis | reverse complement strand
TTACTGCAAATGAGAAAAAAATCAATCGGATGTGAGATGTAGCATTATTTGTATTCGGTGCAGACATAATACAATTTTTGGAAATGATTTAATTAACAAACGTTATAAATTCTAAGAGTTTATAACATTAAAAATTAGCACATAAACAAAAAATGCTTACGTCCTAAACTTAAAAGAACGATAAAGCTTGTTTGCCACTTGGGCTTGACGCCCTACTTGACGCGGGTCAAATTATGTTTATTTTTAATGATTAAGGAAGTGATTTTAAGTGTATTGGTGTATATTTTTTATTTTTTTTTAAAATATCTTTAAATATATTAAAAATATGAAAAGAAAATTACAAAAAAATGAACTGGGTGGCATAGTAACCCGACTCTTAAAAGAATAAGATATTTTGTAATTTTTTTTTAATAGATGTAACCTCTTTATTAACAAAGCCTCATTTTTTGCGGAGGAATACCCTTACAAAATCATCATCACATGAAAAACACTCATGATAACCAAAATACACTTACCCAATAAAAAATTACAATTCTCAGATAAGGCAATCCCAAACAATCCAGTCTCATCATGCCTCTCATCTTCCTTGGTAAATTATGCATGCTATCCCAAGAATTTGAAGTGCCATCCGCACCAATACGAGCCAGAAAATCATCCGGACTATTACCTTGGCGATAAACATGTTGCACTCGATAATTAATCTGATAAAGAACTTCCATTATTTCCTCTCAATAATCTTCCAAATACCACATATTGCACCAAGTTCCCTTAAATTAGGTTAAAAACAATCAATGAATCCAATTCCAAAATCACATGAGAAATACCCAGCCTTTTCACGTGTCGAATACCATCCATTAAGCCCATCACTTATGCAAAAATACTAGTACCAGATCCCACATGTACAGCATTGGCAGAGATCAATTTACCTTCATGAGTCCTGGGTTCCCGTGGCTACGCCCCATTAGAATTTAATTTTATCCAGTTAATTTCTGGCCTCCTCCAATACACTAACTGCGGCAACCTGCTCTTTGGCAATTTAATAGGAACTAATCTTAAACTCAGTCAAAATGCTTGCATCGCATGAAAATAAACGCCTACCTGCAGATAATTTCTCCCCAACTAGAGATGCCCAATACACAATATTTCTCCAAACCGAAACAACATTTTCTACTATACCTTCCATACGAGCTTTAAATCTCCTTAACTAGACAGACCAGGTAATAATTCCGTGAAATAAACAAATCTTTGATTAGATCTAGATGCTTTCCGGTACCAAATTTCTAACGTCTTTTTCCAGCTTCTCCCTTCCCTATATAACTGTTAGACAGAGGAGAATAATTCCAATTCAACGTATATTTTCATTGATGATTGCATATATTTATACACAGTGAAAAGGAATATTTCTGTTACAAAACTTGAGAGAAAAAGCTAGCTAATTCTCTACTGTGATATTCTAGAATTATTTGTGTCTGCTGTTTGTACATTGAGGGAGCTCTGCTGCTGTTGTTTGCCTTCGACTGGTGCAGTGCCACATATGCCTTCTTTGTGTATGTTGTGATGACCCGCTTTTGCGTGTATTTTCACTGAATGAGTGTTTTTAATTTAATTAATATTATAGTGCTTGTATTTTAAATAATCGGATTTTAATGAGATTTTATTGGCTGTTGAATTTAAATTGCTGTTTAATTTATTTTAGCTTGTTTTTGGATTTAAAATTAAATAGTTAGTTTTTACTAGTTATTTATTATATATTAGCTTTACGTTGTGTTTAAAATATTTTCTTGATTTTTTATTTATTTATTTGATGTGGTGTTTATTTTATTTTAGTCGTTTTATGTTTTTAATATCGTTTTCGGCGGATCAGTTTTTGGACCCCGGATGTGAGGATTGGACCTCAATTCTTTTCTTTTTCCTCTTTTCCTTTTCTTTTTCTTCTTTTCCTTCTTTTTCTTTCTTTCTTTTCTTCCTCCCCATTTCTCCCCCCGTGCGCACGAAATCTCTCCCTCCCTTCTCTTTTTTTTTTCCTTCCGTCAACCCCACTTTGACCGGCCGTATCTCCGCCGTCCGGTGGAGGTGTCGTACACCACCCCCGCCATTCTCTTCCCCTCCCATCAGACTACATCCCCACCAATTTTCAGGACCATCGGACCCACCGTTAGCCGCCACGAGCCCCTCAAAGTCGCTGCCCCCAACTCTGTTTTTCACTCTGTCGCCGCCACCTTCAACCGCCCAGAAATCTTCCCCTCCCTCCGGCGCACCACCCCACCAAAGATCTCCCCCAACCGTGCCGCCGTTTGGCCGGAAAAGCGCATCTAAGCCGCACGGTTTTTCACCGTTTCCGGCGCCGTCGCACCACCTCCGGCCACCATCTCTTCACCACTTCTTCCCCTACCTCTTGCCGACCTAACCCACCCATTTCCGGCCTAGATCCGTCGCCGGAGCAGCTCCCACGAACTCAACTCCGATTTGGCCGTTTTTGCCCTCCACCGCCACCCACGGCCAAAACTCACTTCCTTTAGCTTCATAAATATCTCAAGGCCATTCCCTATCAATTTCGTGCCTTGGTTTGTCCCCGTTCGAAAGTGGGTAATTTATTACCCACGGCCACAGTGTAAAATACACTGTTACGTTGCTTTTCCTCCAGCCGTTTGCAACGCCGCGAGCTTTCGAAAAATACCGTATAGCGCTGTAAGTATTTTCTAAACTCTACTTTTAGATTTAAATGTATTTTGCTTTTACAATAAATTATCTGGTTGGTTGGTTGATTCCGGACTGAGTCCGAGGAGTTCGGGGGTCGGATGGATTGAGGACGGAGTGCTTGGTTATTGGTTGTTTGTGACTGGTTGGTTATTGTGCCATGAGGCGTGCATTACATATTGCATACATGTGCATTTTATTTAAATTGAGAAAATCATGTTTTTTGGCATAAATGGATTTTCGAGTGCGTGCGTATCACGAGCCCAAGCCGGGATGGGTTATTATCTCGGTGGAGCTCCTCTGGTCACTCGGGAGTGGATAATACTGAGTGACATCCCCTGGGTTGTCGCTGGGCGACGACCGGATCGCACGATACGGTAACGCTGTCGTGTCGACTCCGTGGTTCCTAGAGTGGCGGGGACTAGAGGATGGCCTGGCCAGTTACGCGCTGGGCGCGAGTCTGGGCATCGCTCGTGTAGGTGTCACACGCGTAGACGTTACCTGCGGTGTGGCACAGAGCCAGAGTGTGCGGATGATCCCTAGGGGAGATCATGGTGCATGCATAATCGGATTGGTTTTTATGGTTTTCGGATACGGGCCATTTTCTGGGAAAATGGCGAGGATGTGTTGAGGACTTGTGATCCATTTTCTGGGAAAATGGTGGTTTGGGCCATTATCTGGGATAATGGCGAGGCTTGGTTTTTAACGATATGTTTTGGGCCGTTATCGGGGATAATGGCGAGATTTTGTTTAAAGGATATGTTTTTGGGCCAAATGGGTTTTTGGCGTGCGTGGAAAAATATGGTTTATGAGTTTTGTGCATTGTTATTTATTCATGCATATTGTTTGAGTTTAATATGTTTTTATCTAGTGGTGTTTGGATTTTACTTACCTGCGGCACCATTTTTGGTACCGTAGATTTTGGTGCAGAGTTCGAGGAGGAGGAGGAGGCTGAGCCCGAGGATACGGCTCCGCCGGAGAACTGAGTTGAAGTTAATGTTTTGGATTTGGCTTTGAAACAATATTTGTATTTGTATTATTTTATTATGTATGTTTTGAACCGCTTTGTATTTTATTTAAGAAAAAATTCTGGTACTTAGTTTTATGTCTTTGCTATCCGCTGCGTATTTCTTCGTGCACATGTGTCGCTTGCACACACTTGGCACTCGTCGATAGGGTGGTGACCCGTGTTGTCACCATCCGGACGTCTCAATTTCCCCGTGTCCGGGCGTGAGGATTTGGGGGCGTCACAGGTGAAAATGTTCCATAGGTTCACCGAGTCTAATATGTCCCCTCGAGTCCAGTGGGATATCAACCACAGTGAGGCTCGATCTAAAGAGGATAAATTTTTCTGAGATAAGAGGCTTTGTAAGCACATCTGCTATTTGATCCTTTGAGCTGCAAAACTGAACTTGAAGGGTGTGGGCAGCAACTCGATCTCTAATGAAGTGAAAATCGATATCCATATGTTTGGTCTTTGAGTGATAAACTGGATTGGTTGAGAGAAAAGTCGCACCTATATTGTCACACCAAAGAATTGGAGCTTTGGCTAGAGGTATACCCAATTCTCGAAGAACAGTTGAAGCCAAATAACTTCTGCAGATGAAGAGGCCAGTGTAACAGCCCGCTAAAATTATCAGTTTTGGATTATTTCCCGACAGCAATCACATCTCTCTCGTCTTTACCCTCATCTGGAATCACGCGTATAGATTATCTTTTTCCGTAAATCACGTAATTTGTTCTTCACCGACAGCTGTAAAATCATGAACAGTTTTATCCTAAGCGTTGTACCTCGATGGCGTTTTTCCGGATCTTATCCATCGAATTTCAAAGTATTAGATAAGCTTGTTTTTAAAGTAGCACAATTATAATGATACAAGTACGACATATTTTATAAGTTTTTAGACAAAATATTTTTGCAGTAACGAGAGTATTTTTATAAATTAAAATATAAGCATCTAAAGATAAATATAAGCATCTAAATATACATTAAAATATAAGCATCTAAAGATAAATAAAGTCGCCGTCAAGCTGCTGTCACACGAAAAAGATGGTTGAGAGAAAGTTCGGACTGTTTTGTTTGTACTTTAAACATCTTGGGCCAGTCTCTGAATCAGACCATGCATAAAGAATCTTAAGCAGTACGTATAGACTTTTTGCATTACGAATAATGATGTATAAAGGGACATGACAGGAATGTAGTATTTTCCTTAGTTTGTGTGCAGCATAAAGGGACATCAATAATAGACATATATATGAGACGAGCTCAAGCTATGATTGGTCATTATCTGTATGCTGTGTGGTTTAAGATTACGTTTGGATATGATTTTAGATGATCAGTAAATTATAATAAAAAATATTAAATAATTAATGATAAAATATGAAATAATAATAAAAATTAAATATATAAAAAAAAATATATTAAATAATAATAAAGTAAGTACTACATGATGAGATGATCACTCCACTGTCGAAACACAGCCTAAGTCACTGCTTGGGCAGCCACAAATTATCTGCAGATATCTCTGTGCCTATTGTTTGGCTATTTGTTGTTGGCCACCAAAAGGATCAATTGGAGCTCCTACTTTTTTTTTTTTTGAAAGGAAATCCTGATCTCATTAAAAAGTCAAGATTATAACATCTCAGTAGCTACAATTGATTGAATGCATACTGGGCATTCCTCAATATCATATAGATCTACAGAGTAATTAAGAGCTGATTTAGCTAGCACATGCGCAGCCTTGTTTGCCTCTCTACAAGTGTGAATTCCTTTCCATTGGCTCCAGGTACTTAGAAGCTGTCTAGCATCCTCAACCATTAAACCCCCTCTGCTCCAGTTGGTTCCCTCTCCTTGTAGGAGGTCAATAACTTGTTTAGAGTCTCCTTCCAGAATGAGCTTACTCAGGCCAATATCCTTGCAGAAAACCACTGCTAGTAATAAACCCTGTGCTTCAGCATCAAAAGGGGTGTCTGTAATTGCCCGGGATGCCCTGAGAGTGCCAATTACTTTCCCAGCATGATCTCTAATAATTACTCCCACTCCCATTTTGCCTGATTTCACCTTCCAAGCCGCATCCCAATTAGCTTTATAGTACCCTGTTTCTGGTTTTTGCCATTTAAGTTCTCTCTGAATTCTCTGCATATGTTCAGGTTGCTTTGGCTAGTTTGCCTCATGGAAGGCCACAGCTTCATTTCTCGCTGTTTGGGATATGCTAGTGGGGTGCCTAAACCCTTTGCCATGTAGAAACTCATTTCTTCTAGTCCATATCCCTTTCAATGTTATAGCCACCTCCTCCAATTCATCATTGTCTAGTTGTTGCACTAGGCGAATCCATACATTGAAGAATAGATTGTTATGATGAGACATCTTCTGTACCTTGACACACCCTTGGCTCCATACATCCCTTGCAGCTGTGCAACCCCATAGGGCATGTCCTGATGTTTCAGGTTCTATTTTATAGATTGGGCATAGAGGATCTTCTAGCACTTTTCTTCTGTTCAGGTTAGCACAGGTGGGGAGTGCTTCACTGCATGCTCTCCACACAAAGAATTTGACAGCAGGGGCAACCTTCATCTTCCATAGCCGTTTCCACACATCTTTGTCACTATGCCTACTCGATGTTTCCCCCTCTAGTTTAGACACCAGGTTACTCTGGAAGTGGTACCCACTTCTAACTGTGTATTGTCCATTGTTGGAGGATTGCCAAGTCATTTTATCTTCTCTACCTCCTAGGCTAATAGGGATGTCTTTAATGGCCTCAATCTCTTGATTTGAAAACATCTCTTTCATGAGGTCTTCTCTCCAGATTTTCAAATTGGGGTCTATAATGTCACTAACCAGCTCACACCAAACATCATTGCTTCTAAACGATGTGATCTTTTGTGATGGCAGGGTTGGGATCCATTTATCCTGCCATAGGTTGATGCTGGTTCCATTTCACACCCTCCATAACAGTCCTTTTTTTAGCATAACCAGCCCTGCATGGATGCTCCTCCAAGCATAAGAAGGACCCGACCCCAATTTTGATTCCAAAAGGCCCATATTTGAGAAGTACTTCTGTTTCTAGACTCTTGTTACCAGGGAAGTTGGGTCTTGAAGCATCCTCCAGCTTTGCTTGGATAGCATAGCTAAGTTGAAACTTTGAAAATCTCTGAACCCTAGTCCCCCTAACTCCTTGCCAGAGCTTAGTTGTTCCCATGAAATCCAGTGAATCTTTGAGGTGTCTTCATTATACCCCCACCAGAATTTCCTTAGGAGCTGGTTCAGTTTCCTTGTGATTGATGTTGGGAGAAGAAAGATCCCCATTGCATAGGTTGGGATGGCTTGGAGCACAGCTTTGAGAAGAATCTCTTTTCTTGCATTAGAGAGATGTTTTGTCTTCCAATTTGCAACTCGAGCCCAGGTTCTGTCTATGAGGGAGTGGAAGCTTGCAATTTTTGCCCTTCCCACCATTATGGGTAGCCCTAAGTACTTTTCAAAGGTCTCATTTGATTTGATGCCAACTAGTTGTAGAATCTGATTTTGAGTCTCTTGTTTTGTGTTCTTACTGAAAAACACTGAGGATTTGTCTTTGTTTAGTACTTGTCCCGAGGCCTGTTCATATGTTTCCAGTACCATTAGCAATCCATTTAGTTCCTTTGGTGTAGCTTGATAGAAAATGAGGCTATCATCTGCAAAGAACAGATGATTCACCTTAGTAGGGCCTCTCCCCAAAGGTGCACTGGTTAAGAGCCCCCTCTCTTCAGCTTGGTTCAGTGATGCTGAAAGAGCTTCAGCACATAGGATGAAGATGTAGGGGGAAAGGGGGTCCCCTTGTCTGATTCCCCTGGAAGGGTAGAACTGCTGTTGAGGCTCTCCATTTACAAGAATAGAGTAGGAGACTGAGTTTATACATCTTTGAATTAGGTTGATCCAATGAAGGGGGAAACCAATTTTCTTCATCACCGCATCTACAAAGTTCCATTCAACTCTATCATAGGCTTTGCTCATGTCTAATTTAAGAGCCATGAATCCTTTTTTCCCTTTCATTCTTGATTGCATCGAGTGTAATACCTCATAAGCAACTAAGGTGTTGTCTGAGATTAATCTCCCGGGTACAAAGGCACTTTGGTTTGCTGATATGAGTGAAGGGAGTATGCATTTCAGCCTATTTGCCAAGGTTTTTGATACTATCTTGTAAATAACATTACATAGGCTTATTGGTCTGAATTCAGTCACTTTTTTAGGGTTTTTCACTTTGGGGATCAAAGCTATGAATGTGTCATTGACTTCTTTGAGTGAACCACCTTGGTTAAGAGCTTGGAGCACAAACCTGCAGACCTCATCCCCCACCACTTCCCAATGATTTTGGTAAAACTGAGCAGGGAAACCATCGGGTCCAGGGGAACCCAATGGATTCATTTGGAACACAGCTGTTCTAACCTCCTCCTTTGTGAACTTATCCATGATTCTTGTTGACATCTCAGTTGTAATTTTTGGTTGCAAAGCATGTAGACAAGCTTCAATATTAAAAGGTAAGGAAGTAGTGAAAAGAGAGGAGAAGAAACCTGTGAAAATCTCTCCAATGCCCTGCTGGTCATGAGCTATATTCCCATCATTGTCAGCAATGGATTAGATGGAGTTTGTTTTCCTTCTTTGGTTTGCTTGCATATGGGAATATTGTGTGTTCTTGTCTCCATTCTTTAACCAATGCTGTTTTGCACGCTGCTTCCACTTCAACTCAGTTTCAGCTAATTTGGTTTCAAATTTCCTTTGTAAGTTCTGCATGCTAACCATATGGGAACCATCACCACAGTCTTGCAGATGGCTTATGCTGGCCAAGATACTAGAAGAGTCCCCTTGTGCTTGCTGTGTTATCTTCTGTTTCCACACTAACAATTCCCTCTTACAGTGTTCGAGCTTACCTCTCATTTTATCTGCCTGTGAAGTCCCCCCTTGGCCTTTGTTCCAGGCCTCTTTTACAATCCCTCCACATTCTTCCTTCAACTCCCAAGCTGCTTCATATCTAAAAACCTTGTTCCTCCTGCCCCTCCCATACACTATATGTTCCGTGCTAACATGTAATGGGGAATGGTCAGACTTGACAGCTGCTAAGGCATTGCAGTAGGCCTGATTAAAAAGGCCATTCCACTCCTTGTTGGCCATTGCCCTATCAATCCGCTCTTTTGTGAAATCTCTTCCCCTTCTGTTATTTGACCATGTGAACTTCTGCCCTTTTGACTGAATGTCACAGATTCCACATAGATCTAAGGCTTGTCTGAATTGTTCTATCTGAGTGTATGGTCTCCTAGCTCCCCCTATTTTCTCCCTTTGATGTAGAATTTCATTGAAATCACCACCACATAGCCAAGGTATTGATGGGTTTGGTTTGAGGATCTTGAGCAAATCCCAACTGCTCTTCCTTTTCATTGTATTTGGGTGGCCATAAAAACCAGTAAACTGCCAACTAGGGCTGCCTCCCCCATTTTGTATAAGGGCATTAATGTGCCAGCGGGTATAGCTGGTAATTTTAACATCCCAACCTTCTTTCCAGAGCATAGCAATACCACCACTTGATCCCACACTATCTACTGCAAAACAGCTATCAAATTTCAAGGATCTTCTAATCTCTTCCATCCGTGTTTTGTTGCACTTAGTTTCCACTAGGAACACTAAATGTGGGCACTTGTCCTTAGTCAATTTCCTAAGGACTCGAATTGTCCGAGGGTTCCCAAGCCCTCGTCAATTCCATATAAGAAGACTCATATGTTAAGGCAGGGCTGGACATCAGCCACTGCCTTTTCAGGTTGGTTCTCTGTGTCACCCTCATCACTCTTGAATTTCTTTAGATTAAAGTCATGTTCTGTGTTGCTTTCCCCCCCTCTTCTTTTGTTACCCACCATTTGGTTGAAGTTTGTAACATCCACCAATCCCTGACTTGAAATTGCCTCACCTCTAGCCTTTCTTTTCCATTTACCAGCTTTGGTGTTCCCATCAACTGTTCTGGCAGTGTTGTTGGGGACTATGTTCATGAGGTTACCCGTGTTGTTCATGCTCATCCTGGTTCTACATATGTTTCCCTTGTTTGGACTTCCAGTGTCATTTCGGGAGGTTTTGGTTTTATCTAGATTCACATTTTTTCCTCTCATGCTAGCTATGGTTGAGTCTAATTCCATTTGATCATTTGTATCTGCAAGTACCTCCTTCACAGATTGACATTGGTTCTGTGCTTTTACTGAGTTGCATCCCTCTTCTCTTGAATCTGGGGGTTCGAGTGTTGAAGGCACTGACTTATTGCTATGCTCCTTGGTTTTCTCCTCCCTCAAACCCTTCTCCTTGGTGTCTATCTCAGTTTGTATCATTTCCTTTTTGTCATGGGTTGTTCCATTTTTCCTGACTCTTTCCTTCTCGTCTTGCTCTCCTGTTTGGTTGTTATCTTCAGGTTTGCCACCATATTTTTTGTAATCAAACAGGTTAGTATTCATTGGCTGAGCTCTTAGCCAAGGCCCAAATTGTGTTGGTTGCTGTTCATCTTGAAGTTGGTCAAATCTTGGCCTTGAGCATGTTCTTCCTTTATGGGATAGGATCCCACAATGGAAGCAGAAATTTTGAAGCCGTTCGTATTTGAATGAGATCCAGACCTTCTCATCTTCAATCTCCAGCCATTTTCCCCTCAATAGTGGTTTCGTGAGGTCCAGAGCAACCCTCACTCTTAAGCATCTACCCCAAGCAGATCCATCAGAGTCTGCATCCACTCTTATCACATGTCCCAGTGCCGAACCAAAATCCACTCCTACCCTTTCAGTCATGGCAGCTAGAGGTAGGTTATGGCACTGCACCCAGAAAGGTTCGTACTGGAATTTCAACGCATTGACAGATACACTCTCATCCACTTCATGTAGTGTAATCAGATTTCTATCAAAGAACCAAGGTCTACCACTTAAGACTTTTTCTTTATCCTGTGTTTGTTGAAATTCAATGAGGAAGCATTGTTCATTAAGGTCTTTGAAACGTACCCACCCGTGTAGCCTCCAGATCTGAGACATTGTTGTTCTAAACGCTTCATTGTTGACTCCCTTTTCCGATAGCACCTTCCCGATGATGCAGAGTTTACCCCTTAGATTCCCATCGTTCATTTCCTTCGCTTTTATTTGGTATACCGAAGTTTCTTCCTTCGTTAAGTGGAGTCTTTCCCACCTCCTGGTTAGATCTTCTTCCACCATGGTAACTATTAACCGTCGCCGCTCTCAACACCAGTGAGACTCAACCCCGTGTCGAAAAACAGGGGCACTAAACCCTACTCAGTCTTTTGAGAGAAGAGAGAGAGAGGGACCGGTTTCCTATGATACATCAATTGGAGCTCCTACTAGCTATTATAAACCACACAGCATCACTACATGATGATCAATCCACCTTTCTATATTCATTTTAGTATGTTCGAATCGTATCTATTTAAATTTTCTACGTCTTTATCGGATCTTTTTCAAACGAGAGTTCAAATTAATCTCACTCTTTTATTTAATGATTGGCTTTGATACTGTTTATGATTATTAACTCCTCCAATGCTAATGCTTTACCAATACTCCAAGAGCCATACTATATATATAGTTAATTTAGTCAATTTTCAAGCTTTTTTTTTAATAAATATTTCAGTGTTTTTTCACCATTTAAACTTTATTTGTTTAGGGATTTCGCAACCCATGAGATCTATATAGAAATTCACTATATTCAATATCAAGACACACCTTGTAAAAGGAATATTCTTGGCGTTCTAGTCCACATTTCTGGCTAATCACTGACAAATTTTGTGATGCACAGGCACCACTCATGAAGATAATGGCATGCATGGCATCCACGTACCCATGCATTCCACCATTGAGTACTCTTGCTCATCTACATCCCTTTTTGTCAGGAGGTATACACTTGATTCACTCAAAAATAAGTAGTATAAATGTTATCCCATATATAGGAAGATGTTGTGTAATAATCATGAATAAAATTTCTAAATTGTCTCATCAGAAAAATTTATTTAAATCTAGTTATTTAAATCTAAACTAGTATAAAATAGTGAAAAGTTTCACACACAAAAGTAATGGTATGTACAATGAATGAAAGAGTGCAATGGAAATAAAAATGGTACTAGTCATAAAGTACTATATTCATATTTTTAGATTTTTTAGTGTTAAAATGGAACATAAAAGACTAACGAATTGAAATTAACAATTAAGAATTCAGTTACGCTAAACAATTTTAATGAATCTAAAAATTAAATAATAAAACTGAATTTATTTAAATCCTAATTAACCTTTAATCAATCTAAAAGTAATTGTAATGCATAAAATAAATAGTAAATAAAATGCCCAAATTTTTAAGTTAAAAATATCAAAAATATACCATAAACTTCAAATTAAAATTAAATAAAAAATAGAAAATGAAAAGAACAAGTCAAATTAATGGAAATGGAGAGCAGTATAGAAGAAAGCTGGAGCAGCAGTTGGATCCCAAACGAGCTCTTCAAGCTGCGGCTCGAATGAATTAATGTCCTTGAGAGAAAATTCATGCTGCCTGAAATGAATGAATTAATGCCCAAGAGAGAAAATTATGCGTGGGTGAGATGCCCCAAATGGAAAAATATATTCCGTCAGCGCTGAATGATCTTCTAAGAGATAATATTGTGTGTGGTGCTCTATGAAATATACCAAAGAAAAAATATGTTTTGTGCTACTGTCCCAGGTCAAAGTCAGCATGAATAAACTGGGCTCCCGTGCTGTGCGTGAGTCGAATGCCTAATAGAATTGTGAGTTGCCGAAATGCACCCCCCAGGTCCAGAGAAATATATGTTCCATGCGGCGTTCCAAGTCCCGTAAGCGTGAATGATGAATTTGAATTTCCTATGGGCCCGCATGCCTGTGTATTCCGTGAGAGCAAAGTCAAGTCCCAAACTTTCATTTCTTTTCAGCACCACTTATAAAGATAAATAAAATATAAAAAAATATAAAAAAAAAATGTATTGTACATATAAAGAAAAATTACTCAGTTAAATCACAAATTCTAAAATTAAGCATAAACTATACTATTAACATATTTAAATCACAACTCGGATTTATTCATCTTAACTTTTTTATATAAAACCAATAATAATGTAATAAAATAAATAAAATATATTGGTTCTAAATGTATAAGATATGCAATATTTCAGTTCAATCACACCCCCAACTAGCGTTTTGTTAATCCTTGAGCAAAATAGTAAAAATTAGTTGAGATGAACATTGCATAAAGATTGAAATCCAAATAAAAACAATCAAACATAGTTCTAAATTCTCGCTAAAGGTGATCCATGCCCATTCAACCCCAGGAGCTATACCCACCAAGACTGTCTCGACTATCATTATATAGAATTAGAAAAAATGTCTTAAAACTCAAATGTGTGTGTAGCTACATGGTTGTGTATTCTTCATTACTAGCCAGGATTTGTCATAGGATTTTTCAACATTAAGATTAATTATTGCTGATTCTAACCACCTCAAAGTTCAAGGGACTAGCAGTTTTCACGCCAATTCTGTTTAAAAGTTGAACACTCAACCCCCAAAATTAGGGTAATTGTTTCTAATCCTTTATTTAGGAAAGTTAAATAAGATGTCTCTATCTTCTTCTTCTTCTTCTTCTTTTTTCTCAATTCTTTTCGAATCCACGAGATCGAACTAGTACCAAGCTGGATGAAGTAACATGTGGTGGAACGACGTGTGGTGGGGGTAGCTAGCCCAA
>QGSO01024749.1:0-17142 GCA_011037825.1 Carya cathayensis | reverse complement strand
TGTAAATATTTTGCTTATATTTGTAGTTTTTCGATGACTTTTCATGAAAATTTGGACTTTCAAGCTTCTAATATTTCCTCTTGACTTAGGTGTTGGATTATTTCAAATATTTTAAATAAATGTTATGTTTTAAAGTTTCCCTTCAATGTAATTTTTTGTTAGTTCTACATTGAAAATACAATCAAATTTTTAGTGGTTTATAAGTGAATGTGTTTCACAATATATAAAATAGAATATAAGGGTATGTAGACACACAATAGTATGTCACCTAGTGTAAAGCATTGACCGTGCGCGACACATAGACACACTTAGCACTTATGCATTGTCTCAAGTGACAGGTTTGTTTTAATTAAACGAAGTGATGCATTTATTTTATGACCATTTTGTTTAAACTAAAATGAAATATTGCATCTGCTGCTGTTATTTATATTTGTTCATTTTAATATTAGTGTTCAGAATTTACAATCTGCACACTATATAAACAGTGTTGTATCCTGAGGATATAATTGCTACATTCTTTTTTCCATAACTCAATTTCTAAGTGGGAGGTAATATTTATCTAAGATACATATTTATAATCACCTCACTATTTACAAATTTTAATCTCTGTTTGCTATTCTTTTTTTAACAGTAAGTCTGTTATTTAAACAACCCAAGTCAATTATCCCCATTATTTAATTAGTAGAAGACTCAAAATAATTAAAATCTTTGTCCGTGGAGTTCACTTCGATGGTGGGGTTAGACCTACAATATGATCCCATCATATCTCAAATTAAATTATATCATGATTTAAGACAATTTTCAAATATCTTTTCTACACTTCTTGATCATACGAATTCAACCGCGCTATATTCAATGTACGCGTAATATTATATCTATATTCAGTCTTTTAATATGCTTTGTGATACTTCATTAGGTAATGTTAAGTGAGAATTAAGAAATTGACGACTCGGGGATTTGAATGTCCATGCATGGTCTTTCGCCCCCAACCCACTACCGAGTCAACTCCCACACCCAAAAAAAAAATTCACTATTTTGTCATGGGTGTGACCGTCACGTGGTCACAAAAATCCCCAATAAATTACTCAGCTATATTCTTTTTATGAAGAAAAAGTTTCACGATAATTATATATTTACAGCGAGTTAATATTATCGGTAAACAAGTGATAATGATCGGAAGTTAGAACGATAGACATATTTCCAATACCGACTATATATGGTGTTTGAACGTGCGTTGTACGTTCATTGTATGTCCGACGTTCAAACATCAATTATGAATGATTCATTTTTTAAGGAAAAAAAAAATAAAGCTGCCAAGATAAAGCAGGCCAACGAGAGCAAATTGCTGAGATGATTAACATGATAAAGTTCACAATTACGACGGAATTCAAGGGCACTTGAAATTGCATGAACAAAACTCTACCTAATTGTGAATCCGTTAATTAATTCTACATTTGTTCTAATTGCATCTGCTGTTGCTACTGAAGCAGTCTTTCCTTCATGAGTTAATGCTGTTTCCAGTCCTTGCAAGAGCTCCTCGATCATTTCCCTGATCAATCTCTTATGCCTCTCACATTTCCTGTTTTTTTTTTTTTTTTTTTTCCCGGCCAAGGCTTAAAAGATTTTGTGTTTACCCGTTACATTCCCTCTAATGTAGATCATCACATCTTATCAATACTGATAATGTTGTGTTTTGTATGCCTTTAGGCCGAGTTTTGGCAATTACGAGGATATTGAGTCTTTCATCTACACGCAAAAGAAAGTATAGAGAGATGAAGATTTTGGTGGAGGCCAGTGAGTCTCTGATACTTAAATCAGTATTTCCTTAATAGTTTGTGCCAGAGCTTAGAAGAATCAAAGAGAGTTCTTCGTACTTAGAGGTCGGCTTTTATATTAGGTTTCTAGGTGGGGAGTATTTCACCTACACGCAAAAGAAAGCATAGAGAGATGGGGATTTTGGTGGAATCCAGTGAGTCTCTGATACTTAAGTCAGTATCTCCTTAGTAGTTTGTGCCAGAGCTTAGAAGAATTAAAGAGAATTCTTCGTACCTAGAGGTTGACTTTTATATTAGGTTTCTACGTGGGGATGGCCCATACCTGACCTCAGAGGGTTCATGTCCCTTCAATTGTTCACTTAATCAAAATCTTTTAATGCGGCATGGCTCCTGATGTTTCCAAGCCAAGCCTGATGGTCCTTATTTTGACTCCAAACCAGCCATTTTACTTTTTCGAATTTTTTATCCAAGTTTTTGAATTGTGGTCCCCAAGTCACTTTTAAAGATGATTCTTATTCTAGTTTGGGCCATATTTTATGCAAGACACTTATTTTATTACATATATTATTTTAATGGAATAATTGAGATTTTTCATTTTCGGACAAAATTCTTAAAATCTCGGCTATTTGAGCACAACTTGTGGGTTCCAAAACCACCTTTCGACTTTTATGAATTATAAACCTTATTCTCAGAGTTTTATCTCTGTTTCACATCTTTTCAATTAATCTAAATTCTTAGTTTCTGTTGATTAATTAACCATTAAAATAATTTTTATTCTACCCGAACGTCAATAATAGTAAAAATATTAACAAATAATATTTTTCAAAGAAATAACTATCTGCAATCCCAAAATGTACATGTCGCTGATCCTGTGTGAAATTCAACGTACACCATGTTGGCACCACGACTCTGACAACGAAATGCTTCGTCATTAGTTGTTACTGCTGATCTGTAGTAACCTAAGAAAAGAGTCTTTTTCTTCCCAACTAATTAATCTTCATTAACATATAAAACCATAATATTGGGAGCAGTGTTCTTCCCATCCTACAAGATGAGGTAGGATTTCTTTTACATTAGGACACCTAAATACAAAGTTCTTCATGAGCTATCCACTAACCCACATCAAGGGCGCCTTGCATATAGCCGGCCTTCCAAAGTATTCCATTAATGGCATTACCATTCAGCATTAAGCTTAAGAATTTTTTCATATCATGAGTCACACTTTGCTAGATACAGTCAATGTAGCAATTATAGTCTTAGAGATCGATCAAAGTACCATTATTCTTCAGTACTGCAACATCATCAAAAACTCAATTTGAACCTCTTGGAGGTACTGGTCCGCAAATTTTTTTTATTCCCCCATTGTCTCCCTGCATCCAATTTACGATCAAAATCTCCTCACCTCAATTTAGTTAATTTGAAGTTCAATATTAATTATTCCCAGAAGAAGCGCGCCTCCATTCTCACCCATTCTATCACTCATTAGTGATTATTAGCAAGTGATCACTTGTTGCTAATCACTTACTTTTCCAATTATTTGATGCCACGTTAGATGATTATGGTTAAAATAGATTATGAAATATTGCTTTTTTTTTTTCATTATATATATTAAATATACATACCTATATATATAATTTTATTTTTAGTTTTTGTATTTCAAGTTTTAAGTTTTAGCTTCTACTAAATTCTACTTTTATCCATTAATGTGGCATATATGTGATATGAAAATTTAATACACATGTATATATATAAGCTGACGGATTTGATTTGTAATTTTGTACACTTGTTGGAATTCTATTGGCACTTACGTGGCAATTAAGCTGGAGGTTATTGAAGACATGGATGGATAGACAATCTTGTTGAGTAGTGGAGTCTGGTCCACTTCGCTCAAGCGGCAAAAGGCCACCGCTCGAGCGAAGCCAGGCAGATTCGAACGCTCGAAGGCCGCTCGACAGTGAGCTCGAGCGATATCTCAAGGAAGGGAAGTTCGCTCGAGCGAAGGCATTGGCCGCTCGAGCGAAATCAAGCAGAGTCGAACGCTCGACGTGCGCTCGATAGTTGGCTCGAGCGAATGAGGAAGAGAAGTTCGCTCGACGCGCGCTCGACACGCCGCTCGAGCGAATGTTCTATTTTTCTGCCAGAATTAGGGTTTCCGCCGTGAAGAGTATAAATAGGCCATTTATACTCATTTGGCTGTGTGTGTGCCTCCAGAATTCGGTGAAGAACAATATTTCTCTTCCTCCATTGTATTGTGATCCCTCATATATATAAATCCTTTGCAACTCCCGTGGACGTAGGCAATTTTCCGAACCACGTAAATCTTGTGTTGTGTGTGATTGTTTTTCTCTCCCATTTCATATATTTTTCACTTCATTGTCATCAGTTTTCGTAACAATTGGTATCAGAGCCGTGGTTCGGATCTGAAGGAAGACGATGGCTGGAGATGAAGTGAAGGTATCGGGGATCGAGAAGTTCGATGGCAAGGATTTTGGTTACTGGAGGATGCAAATAGAGGACTACCTCTATGGGAAGAAGCTGCATCTTCCATTGTTGGGAAAACAACCGGAGAAGATGGATGAGGATGAATGGAAATTGTTAGATCGACAAGTTTTGGGGGTTATTCGACTAACCCTGTCGAGATC
The DNA here is from genome assembly GCA_011037825.1 of Carya cathayensis. Taxonomy (NCBI): domain Eukaryota; kingdom Viridiplantae; phylum Streptophyta; class Magnoliopsida; order Fagales; family Juglandaceae; genus Carya; species Carya cathayensis. The sequence continues at coordinate 12,725 of QGSO01024749.1, read as the reverse complement.
CGTTGCACACAACGTCATCAAGGAGAAGACGACGGCGGATCTCATGGCGGCTTTGTCAGGCATGTATGAAAAGCCGTCAGCGAATAACAAGGTACATTTAATGAAAAAGTTGTTCAACTTAAAGATGGCAGATGGTACGATTGTTGCACAACATCTGAATGATTTTAATACTATCACAAATCAATTGTCGTCTGTTGAAATTGAATTTGATGATGAGATACGTGCACTGATATTATTGGCTTCATTGCCAAATAGTTGGGAAGCCATGAGAATGGCTGTTAGTAATTCTGCTGGTAAAAATAAGTTGAAATATGATGATATTCGCGACTTGATTTTGACTGAGGAGGTGCGTAGGAGAGATTCAGGCGAGACCTCGTGTTCGAGTTCAGCACTGAATGTTGATTCTCGAGGGAGATCACATGATAGGAACTCGAATAGAGGAAGGTCAAAATCGAACCACAGAGGCAAGAGCAAGTTGAGGCCTGGTCAGCAGGTTACTTGCTGGAATTGTGGCAAAGCTGGCCACATAAGGAAGAACTGCAAAAATCCTAGAAAGACCGAGAATGATAGTGCTAATGTTGTAACTGAAGAAGTACATGATGCACTATTACTTGCAGTTCATAGTCCAGTTGATGATTGGATACTGGACTCGGGGGCTTCCTTCCATACAACTTCCCACCGGGAGCTAATGCGAAATTATGTCGCAGGTGATTTTGGGAAAGTGTATCTGGCTGATGGAGAAGCTTTGAACGTGGTAGGGATGGGAGACATTGACATTGCACTCCCTCACAAGAACAAATGGACCTTGCAAAAGGTCAGACACATTCCTGAGTTGAAGAAGAACCTCATTTCTGTTGGGCAGCTGGATGAGTGTGGGCACTCAGTAGTGTTCTCAGATAGTACCTGGAAGGTCACAAAAGGGGCATTGGTACTGGCTCGGGGTAGGAAAACTGGTACACTATACATGACTACCGGTTTGGTTAACACTATTGCTACTACCGTTGCAGAAAATACAACAGATTTGTGGCATTGCAGGCTTGGCCATATGAGTCAGAAGGGTTTGAAAGAACTTCTGTCTAGAGGCAAGCTACCAGAACTGAAGACAGTTGATCTCAGTATGTGTGAGAGCTGTATTATGGGGAAACAGAAGAAGGTCAGTTTCTTGAGAAATGGCAGGACGCCTAAGACAGGAAAACTGGACTTAGTCCACACAGATGTGTGGGGACCTTCCCCAGTGGCATCTCTTGGAGGTTCTCGTTACTATGTCACGTTCATTGATGATCATAGTAGGAAGGTGTGGATTTATTTTCTGAAGCATAAATCCGATGTATTTAATGTATTCAAAACTTGGAAGGCCATGGTAGAGACAGAAACAGGCCTAAAGCTGAAATGTTTGAGGTCTGACAATGGTGGTGAGTATATTGATGGTGGGTTCAAGGAGTATTGTGCAGCTCTGGGTGTTAGAATGGAGAAGACCATTCCTGGGACACCACAGCAAAATGGAGTTGCTGAACGTATGAACAGAACCATAAATGAGCGTGCTAGAAGCATGAGGCTGCACGCCGGACTACCACCTACTTTCTGGGCAGATGCAGCCAGCACTGCAGTCTACTTGATAAATAGAGGGCCATCAGTTCCATTAAATCATGAATTGCCTGAGGAGGTTTGGAGTGAGAAAGAGGTCAAATTTTCTCACCTTAGAACATTTGGTTGTCTTTCTTATGTTCATATTGATTCTGATGCTCGAAGTAAACTTGAGGCGAAGTCAAAGAAATGTTATTTCATTGGCTATGGAGACGAGGCATTTGGCTATCGTTTCTGGGATGATCAGGGTCGGAAGATCATAAGAAGCAGAAATGTAATTTTCAATGAGAAGTCTATGTACAAGGACAAGTCTAGTACAACTTCTGAAACAGCTCCTCAGGAGTCCGAGTTTGTAAGCTTGGATGACCTACCAGAGGTCACAGTGCAGAGTGGAGATGTGAGTGACGGGGAGAGTGGGTCCAGTGCACTCATTCCTATTATTCCGCAGTCAGCTTCAGAGCCGTCCACTACCACAGCTGCAGTTCGACGGTCAGCTAGGACTAGACGTCCTCCACAGCGTTTCTCACCAACCTTGAACTACATTCTGTTGACAGATGGAGGAGAACCGCAGAGTTATGAAGAAACCTTGCAAGATGAAAATTCTTGCAAGTGGGAGCTGGCCATGAAAGGTGAGATGGATTCTCTGCTAGAGAATCAGACATGGGAGTTGACAGAACTTCCATCGGGGAAGAAGGCATTACACAACAAGTGGGTGTACCGGGTGAAAACTGAGCATGATGGCAGTAAGAGGTACAAGGCTAGACTTGTTGTAAAAGGCTTTCAGCAGAAGCAGGGTATTGATTACTCTGAGATTTTTTCTCCTGTGGTGAAGATCACAACCATCAGGATGGTACTGTCTATGGTTGCTACTGAAGATTTATTCCTTGAGCAGCTAGATGTGAAGACAGCATTTCTTCATGGAGACCTTGAAGAAGACATCTACATGCACCAACCTGAGGGGTTTGTAGTACAGGGAAAAGAAGATTCAGTTTGCAGACTGAAGAAGAGCTTGTATGGCCTGAAACAAGCTCCTAGACAGTGGTACAAGAAATTTGACAACTTCATGTGCAGTGCAGGGTACATTAGATGTCAAGCAGATCACTGTTGTTATGTCAAGCATTTTGACAATTCATACATTATTCTGCTGTTGTATGTGGATGACATGCTTATTGCAGGGGCTAGTATTGATGAGATCAATAATCTGAAGAAGCAGATGTCAGAGCACTTTGCAATGAAGGATTTGGGAGCTGCAAAGCAAATCCTTGGCATGAGAATTGTCAGAGATAGAGCCAGAGGTACGTTGAGGCTCTCACAGGCTGAGTATGTGAAGAAGGTACTCAGCAGGTTCAATATGGACAAGGCCAAACCAGTTGGCACACCCTTGGGAAGTCACTTCAGACTCAGCAAGAATCAGTCACCCGAGTCAGAGGAGGAACAAGACTACATGAGTAAGGTTCCTTATGCCTCAGCTATTGGTTCACTTATGTATGCTATGGTCTGCACAAGACCGGATATTGCCCATGCAGTGGGAGTTGTGAGTAGATACATGAGTAAACCAGGAAAAGAACATTGGGAAGCAGTGAAGTGGATTTTGAGGTACCTAAAGGGCTCCTCAGAAACGTGCTTGTGTTTCTCTGGAAAGAGTTTAGAGGTGCAGGGCTATGTTGATGCTGATTTAGCTGGTGATATTGATAGCAGAAAGAGTACCACAGGTTTTGTTTATACTCTTGGTGGTACTGCAGTGTCATGGGGTTCTAATCTGCAGAAAACAGTTTCTTTGTCTACTACAGAAGCTGAGTATGTTGCAGTGTCAGAGGCTGCAAAGGAGATGATATGGCTACAGGGCTTCTTGGAGGAATTGGGTAAAAAGAATCAGAAAGGCACTCTCTATAGTGATAGTCAGAGTGCCATATTCCTTGCCAAGAATCCAGCATTTCATTCCAGGACAAAGCACATTCAAATCAGGTATCACTTCATACGATCATTGTTAGATGATGGACAGTTGTTACTTGAGAAAATTTGTAGTAGCAAGAACCCGGCTGATATGTTGACAAAGGGTGTCACACTTGAGAAACTGAAGTTGTGTGCTACTTCAGTTGGTCTTCTGGCATGAAGACAGCGGCAGTGAGTTGCTGAAATGGAGGATATCACGTTTGAGGAAGAGGACGATGTAGCAAGTGTACCAGTCTCCAAATGGGAGAATTGTTGAGTAGTGGAGTCTGGTCCACTTCGCTCGAACGGTGGCCTTTTGCCGCTCGAGCGAAGCCAGGCAGATTCGAACACTCAAAGGCCGCTCGATAGTGAGCTCGAGCGATGTCTCAAGGAAGGAAAGTTCGCTCGAGCGAAGGCATTGGCCGCTCGAGCGAAATCAGGCAGAGTCGAACGCTCGACGTGCGCTCGACAGTTCGCTCGAGCGAATGAGGAAGAGAAGTTCGCTCGACGTGCGCTCGACACGCCGCTCGAGCGAATGTTCTATTTTTCTGCCAGAATTAGGGTTTCCGCCGTGAAGAGTATAAATAGGCCATTTATACTCATTTGGCTGTGTGTGTGCCTCCAGAATTCGGTGAAAAATAATATTTCTCTTCCTCCATTGTATTGTGATCCCTCATATATATATAAATCCTTTGCAACTCCCGTGGACGTAGCCAATTTCCCGAACCACGTAAATCTTGTGTTGTGTGTGATTGTTTTTCTCTCCCATTTCATATATTTTTTCACTTCATTGTCATCAGTTTTCGTAACAAATCTTGGTTGATCAAAATAATTTTTTTACCAATAAAAAAAAAACCTGAAACAAATTTATGTAATGGCTACAAAAGTCGTTTATAACAGTGTCATGATATGAAGTAGGGCGATGCTGCCAAGTGCCATGCATCCAAATGTAAAAAACTGATGCCTTTAAATTTCTTCCTTTATTTTCCCAACCATCCAGGGACCAATATTCCAACAAACAGGATCACATATATTATGTTTTACAATAATTATAAAACCAGCTACAGTTTTCAATGCTTTAATGACCTTAGAAACAATAAATTAGCCTATGAAGTATGAATAATGTGGTTTCAGATCATTATGGTACAAATGCCGAACTAGTAATTGGGAGCTAGTGCTGGAGGTAGTCCTGGACCTCTTGCGGCTATGAAAGTTTTAGCTCCGGCTGTTGTCGGAGGAGGAGGGGGGCTAGGATTAACTCTCCGCACAACATTCCTGATCACGTTTTGATCTGCAGATCATCAAAATCATGTCAATTAGGGTATGATCGACGTTGTCCAAAGAAACAATTAACAGAAAGAAATTAATAAGATCGATGCAGGAAACACACTATATATATATAAAAAAATGAACTAACCTGGATCAATCAAAATCATTGGCATAAGATCATAGATGGAGGCAATCAAGATTATTAGTAGGACAGAGGCAATCAAGATTAGTAGTAGAATTGATGCCCGGTTAAAGGAACTCATGAAGCCCACCATTTCTTCGGCTTTACCCTTTCTATTTCCTCTTGCCATATTAGTAGTAGAATTGATGCTCGATCGGCCATATGTATACATTCAGTTAAAGTCAAAATGTTGAACCATTCCAATTACTTGGTGGCAATGCATTGCCATACTTCAAATAATCGTCTAAATTAAACATTATTTTTAGACTTAGTCCTGGGCGGAGAAAAAAAAAATTAATTAAGACTCGGTCCTTAAAATTCCCTTGGAGCAAAAGAAAAAGAACGTACAATATAAGAGTAAAAAAATAATTGAGCAATAACATAAGTTATAACTAAGACTGCACCAAAGTCTTGAATTTTATCTTTATTCCTTATAATCTAGAAAGTGTCAATGCTGCACGGAAAATGTTACTTATAAAATATTCGCAAGTTGCCGGCTTAGCAGTCTCGTTAGTTATTTTAAATTTCAATCCAAATTTGGGAATCCTTGGAAGCCAGGGATAAAATATCCCTGACCCAAATAACATCCTAGGTCCAGCCTAAAGGAGTAGTTTCATCATAAAAGAAGTGAGAGAGGAGGACAAGAGAGAGCAGAAAATCAGGGAAAAGTCGGATGAAAATTAGGAAGTAATGGAAATGTAAAAAAGGGGCACCCATAGTGGTACCTCTTCATTTTCTCTTGGGGGTTATGAAGTGCCTTAAAAGTTACTCCATGAGCCTTGATGGCTGACCCTTAAGCCAGGGGTTACACTTAGAAGGGATATGTATAGCCCCTTCCCAAATCGGATCAGACACTTGAATCAACAAGCTATCTCTCTCTCAAATGGTTCTCTCTGGTCTCGGCATCTAGGCCGTGGAATATGTGGGTGTTGCTTTAGTATATTATCACGTAACACATTCCACCATCGACGGGATGATTTCGAACGATTAACGATGCCGGAAAATCCGTGGAACAACTGTACTAGATCCAAGATATTTCCAACGAGGTAATATCGTTTCTGCTATATATTCTGATATAGTTTTTCTAACATTGGTATCAGAGACTGGTTGTTCCCGATTTAAGCTTTAACGTGCTCGTGATTTTCTATACGGAAATCATTTTCTGTGATGAGAGGGAATTTTTTCCTATCACGGTAACGATGACTGCCTAAGAGTTTCGACAAGCGAGAGGAGAGGGGTTGTGCTGCAAAGGATGTCGTGGCAACCACCGTCTAGCGCACCACAAGCACAGTAATGCTAGTTGAATCACACGGTGCTGTCGTTAAACATAAGTGGCCGTTCGAGTACTCGTGCCAAGATGGAGGCGGCAGCAGGCGGTTACAAGAAGTTGCCGCTGAGATATTTATTTTCTTTCGTTACGTGAACAGACATCGAGGTGCAATAAGCACCATTGCTGCCGGCGGAGTTGCGCTGCCTAGGATGCAGCAGCAACCATTGCCTAGCCGCTGATGGTCTGTGCAAGCTTGCATGGCTGTCCCAGGCAACCCACCTACACGAGGTGCAGTGCACCTGGTGTGGCTCACACCAGGTGCTGCGCACAACGGCAGCGGTGCACACCAACAGCAGCTGCGTCGTGCACATGGTGCAACGCACCTGTGAGATGGAGAGTGGTACTGCGAGCACCCAGTGGTGCAGTCCGCAGCGTGGTGCTGCGCGCACCACAGTGGTGCCACGCGCACCACCTGCGCACTGTAGTGGTGTTGCGCAGCGCACTAGTGCAGGGTGCTACTCACACCACCTGCGTAGCGCAGAGGTGCTGGGAGCAACACAACTCCCCACAGAGCAGCCGCATCTTAGGCTGAGTTGCGGCAACAAGCCGCTGTCTGCCACGACCTCCAAGGGTGGGTGAGTAGGTGGCGGTGGTTGCTGTAAGAAGAATTTTTTTTCTCCCCATGTATACCTGGTGAAGGAGGCAACGGCTGAGAAGAAATTTTTTTTTCATGTGTGTGAAGTGTTGCCCTGCGTTTGAAGAAAATGAATGCATATGGGCTAGGGGTTTCTTAATAAAAAGGCTTGGGTTTTATGGGCCGTTTTTTTTTTTTAATGAAATGGCCTTAAAGTTTTAAGTTTTTCTTTTAATGGCCCATCTTGACTTGATTTAAATCATGTTGAGAACTTGTTTTTAAGCTATGGGCTGCAAAAAGGGCTGAGCTATTCATTAATAAAAAAAAGAAGGTCCACTTGGCTGTTTGGGCCGTGGGCCTAGTAGGCACTGGGCTATTCTACTGCTGGGCGCCCAAGAGGGTGCGGCCCATGGCTGTTTAAAATTTAAAAAAAAAAAAATTGTTTGGATGGTGATTTGAAGCCAAGACCTCACAAACAAGGAGAATGGGCTCAACCATTGGGCTAGAGCTAATTGTTGGTTAGTTTGCTAACTTTATTTATTTATTCAGCATGTTATTGTGACATAGAATATTTATCTGAAATATTTTTGCATGTTATTATGATTATTGAATACATACATGCCGTGATATTATGAAATATTTTTCGTCACGTTTGTTTGGCATTTTATTTTACGTTATAAATTGCCTAGATTATTATTTTTTGTGAATAATAATTATTTGGATGAAATGTAATGAATTTCTTGTACATGTATTGTGTTTACATGTAATTGCATGAGCTTGTTTTATCACATGTATTGTTGGACTAATCTTAAGAGTTAGCATTTTTTTAATGTGATAATATAGAGAATTAAGTAGTCTGAGTTTTATTAGTACATGCTTGTGACTGGCTTAAACTGATTTCTTTGATTTAGGAAGAAATTATTTTTTGCAGGTGACTAACTCGATAGATTGCTTATCCTAGTGGGAGTATGGTTGAGAATGATTTGGAATTAATTTCCTATACGATAAAAATTTGCACGGAAATTAAGTTAAAAATTAATAATTAGACATTGAGGCGCAAGAGATGATTAGGAAGCATAGCAATTTTTCGATCTTGCGACATGTATTAATTATTTTTGTTCTGATTTAAATTAACGATGTAAATTTCTTAAATGTGTGTGCAATTAGATGCGCATAGGTTAGAAACTTTGAGATAATCGAGAAGAAAGCCTCGAGATTATGTATGTGACTTAAGTGTCTCATTAATCTCCTCCATGAGCAATAATTGGAAACAAATAAGATTATTAACAAGGTTGAATAATCTTAGATCTTAGATCATCATTATAGTAAAAACCTATGAAAGATCTAGAGTAAAATTGGAAGTGCGCGTGGGACGCATGCACTACAACTTTTTATAGAAGTTGATGGGATCAACTGTCATATAGAGCTAAACCACTATTTGGCCTTTGAGAATCTTGTGGGAAGTTGCGCATTATTTATGTAACGCAAAAATTAATTGCTCCTATATTTGAGGTTGAGCATTATAATCTTGAAGCAACTCAAATTAACTCACGGATAAGAACATACTCTCTAAAACTTGCTAGTATGTCTGACGAGTAAGGATATTAAAATTTGAATGTGCAAGAATGTTGAGGACATTCTTGATTAGCATATTCATTTTAAAGGTTTTATCAGTGCATCTTCATGTGATATTAGCACTGGTAATATTGCTCAAATTTTGTTTATCTCTAGTGAGAACAAATAGGTTCTTGCATAAATATGAACTTAGGAGCACCTATTGAGAGTAATACCAAACACCTTGGAAGTTTGCATGGTAATTGTGGCAGTCTGAATAATTAGGTATGACTTAATGCGATATTAGAGAAGTCTAGACCTAATTTGATTTGAGACTTGTTGAAAGTAGTGGTTTTAGTGAGAAATCCTAGAGGTTTAGAAGTTGGATGGCCACTCATTAACTCAGTGATATTATTTCTCGAGTGGAGAAATGATATATTAAAATATGCCATTGAGGCATAGGATGATGGGTATGAAGCTTAAGAAATTTAATATTTTCTCACTGATGAGAACCCCGTCCTTTAGTTTGAAGAGTCAAAGAGAAAAAGGCAAATATGAGCATTTCTATAGGGAAGTTCCTAGAGATGCACAATAAGGACATGGAATAAAAATATTGTTTCATCATATAAATATGATTTTTTTAAGGAAAATATATTTTCGGTTAAATTTTTTTTGTTTCAAAATCGAAATCGTATGAGTTATATGATGGGAACAATTATCTCGCAGTTTAATGACTTGCTGAGAATGGAGTTCTAAATGAATTATGGCGCAAAAGCAGTTGTAGCCTTAAGTTTCGACTTGTTGTCCTTAAATCAAGTTCATTCGCCATTGAGCTGTCTTGGGTGACTACTTTGTGCAAATGTGAATTCTATTTAGAGGATCTAAGTTTGATTTTTTTCTTTTTTTGAGTCGGGAAAATTACTCATATTTTCGGCGAGGGTGGGGTATTGTGTTTTTTTTTTTAAAGAACGTTTCATTATGTTCCATTCCACATTACCTGGTACCTTAAATTAAAAATTTTTTTAGAAAAAGATCGCCGAAGATAGTGAGAGTAATTCAACAACTAGTTGGAGTATACCTTTGAGTTAAGGTGTACCATTAGTGATAGTGACTCCTAAAATTCATAAAATATAAAGATCCTTATAAATAGCGTGGAAGCAATATATTAATATTATCTCGTCGTTTAGAGACTAGAAGAGAATATTTGTAATATGACTCCGCTAAAATTATAGAATTCACATAGTAGGAACATCAACATAGCATCTGAGATTCACTTTACTTATATGATCCAACCCGGAGTTGATAGAAGTATAGATCCATCTCTTGGCACTAATCGAGTTGCCTTTAGATAACCATTGATCAAACATTTATTAGAGTTTTTCTTGAAATAGTCAAATAGCTGATTCTCGTAAGAGAATTAGATGGTTAAGTTTTTTGTGATGTTTAGTGATTGAGCTGAATTATTGCATTCTTAATACTTTTAGAACCAATATATCTTAATTCTTTCATTACTTTATCATTGGTTTTATATGGAAAAATGAATAAATCAAAGTTATGATTTTAATTGATTAAAAGCATGAATTTCTGCTTAAATTATACCAACTATTGATTACTGTGCATTTTAGTCCATATCGCTCGAGCGGCGGCTTTTGGCCGCTCCAGCGAATTGAAGCAGATTCAAACGCTCGACTGCCGCTCGACAATGAGCTCGAGCGAGTGTGTTGGAAAGGAGATCGCTCGAGCGGAGGCATTTGGCCACTCGAGCGAAATCAGGCAGAGTTGAACGCTCGATGTTCGCTCGATACTCCGCTCGAGCGAACTAAGGCAGAGTCGAACGCTCGATGTTCGCTTGACACTCCGCTTGAGCGAATATCGTATTTTACAGATTAGGGTTTATTCCGCCGTCAGACTATATATATGCCTTTTTCACATCTTGTGGCCGCGGCTTGGACCTGGAAAGCTCTGGTTTTGAGTAGAGAAATACTTAGAATTCATTTTTTCCTTTGATTTTCATTCAGATTCAGAGAAGAGGCTTCATACAAACGATCATTCAAGCAACTACACAATTTCTTCTGCATCATTCACTCAAACTGTAGCATATTGAAGAACTTCTTGAGGAGTCCAATTGCTATTGCAGCTCATCCTCCTCCACCACCTCGAATCTTTATCTCCATTCAATTGGCTTGATCATTTCATTCCCTACTTGCTATTTCATTTCAGTTTTAAGTTTCTGTATTATTTTGGAGATTTTTGGCTTAGAAGTTTGAACAATTTATTTGTTATTCATTTAGTTCATGTTATTTATCTTTCTTGTTCCATTAAGCTTTCATTTTACTAGTGATTACAATTGCTATGGTTTGATTTGAGAAATTGTGATTTGAATACAATGATGAACCCTATAACATTGATTTTGGGGCTTTTCAATTTTCAGTGCATGTTTTATCAATTACTTTCTAATCTAGTTTAATTCTTAATTTAGTTTTATTAATTTCTGAGTTTAATCTATTAGTCATTTACATTCCAATCCGACAATCAAAATCTAAAAATATAAATCTAATCCATGACTAGTAACATTTTCCATCCATTGCACATACCATCCTCTTATTTTCTCTTTGTGAAGTTTTTCACATTTTTCAACAAGTTTGTTTTTTAAGTAACTTTTCCTGAGGAGACGATCTAGGAATTTATTCCTAATTATTACACGACATCCTCCTGCACTTGGGATAGCATTAGTGCTACTCATTTTTGAGTGAGTCATTTAGGTGCAAGTACTGTGAGCGCATGATTGTTGCTTGTACTATTTTAGTACAAAAAACAAATGAATGCTGCTAGTACTGTTTACATGCGGTCTAAACAAACTATCTACTCAAAGATATCCAATATACCTAGTCGTTTTTATTAACGACCTATTGAATAAAGTGGGGTTCTTTGAAAGCTGTTGACGATCTTAGAAAAATGTCTTTACTGAGAGAGATGATGATCTGGTTGTCTTAGATTATTAATTGTCGCTTAATGAGAGGTTTTCCATACTACAAGGTGATGGATGTGGGTTTGTAAAAAGTAGCTAAGACTTTATGTCTTGTGAGACTGTGTATGAGAAAAACAGTTTCTAGGAACTCTTGTTCAAAATCCATAGACAATTAATGAGATGGAAAATACTAAAGAAGCTAGTTTTGCCTTGTATATAATTTGGTGTTTCCATTGTGGTTTGCTCATGGGAGTTAGAGGTTGAGATCTTGTTAGAGGGTAAATATGGCTTACTTGATTAAGTGAGTTTGTGATGTGATTGTCGTCAAAAGTAATGATTAGACTATTGTGATTGTCTTTATGGGCAAAGGCCCTAATCGCTTTACCCTTAAAAGAAAAATAAATGAGGGTTATCTCACATGCTTTTTTGTTGAGTACAAGAGATTCATATAAAACCTTGAAATCGCAAATTTAGTTTGCTGAATAACATTTGAGGTCACATTGAAGATTCTTAAAAGTCGCATGTAGGACTTGCTGACTAGAATATAATATTTAAAATTGTGAGTTTGACCTCAATGAGATTTGCGATGAGTCTTTGTTGACTTCATGGTTGTGCTAATGACTTTTATATATAAAAGTAGAGTCTCTTAGAAGGTGCATGTTTTGAAAAGTTACTATACATGAGAATGCGCAAGGAGAGAAATGGTCCTAAAACTTCACTTGAGAGTTGTGATTTGATTATTTTTAGTTGACCATGTGATTTCCCTCCGTCATGGTATTGCTCGTCATGCATGTGACACTGATGTGTTTTAGGATCATGTGGCGTGGCTGGAAGCATTTTTGGTAAGCAATCACATTCACCATAATTTTGGTAATTATGGTGAAAAAGGTATATCGACAGGCTTAGATCGGCTCACTCACACGAGCGATCGCCTTTGGCTCTACAAAGGGGTAGCGAGCAAAGATGAGACAATGTGTCATTTGGAACTTATTTGGAACTTGTTCAGAGAATGATAAGTTGTAAGACACATAAAATTTGTCACCTTAATGGGAGCTAAGATGAGGTCTAAGGACCGTACATATTTACCCACAATCCATGTAGCCTGTGGTTTAGCCAGATGTGAGATCCTCTTTGACGCTTTGGATAGCGAGCAAATGGAGGGACTTGGGTTAGGCGCTGAGATAGCGACTACACTAAGATCTGTACGGTGTATTGAGATAAGATATACGCTCTTCCTTTGGAAAGATAATTCCACCGTAACATGTATTTCATACTACATGTGCTTTAGCGACCAACAGTAGAGGTGTGACGCCCCCAAATTCCGCTTGGGATT
>QGSO01023958.1:0-22759 GCA_011037825.1 Carya cathayensis | reverse complement strand
GCCCCATGCCCCGTCTCCTCTCTCTCTCTCTCTCTCTCTCTAGCATGCTCTGGTTTTCCTCTTCCTGTAACCTTTTGCAAAGCACTGCAACGTTATCAATAATTATATATATTTTACCGTTGATGAGTACGGTCTCATTTTTTGGTTTGCAGTTGTTTGTTTTGTCACGGATCTAATGGTGAACTATTTCTCGAGAAACACCAGACTCGAAAACCATTCTGACGAACCACTGAAGGTTACTGCGACAGTGGATCGCATATTTCAATTGTTGGATGGCATAATAATCCAACCGGGTGAGCACAGTTACATTAGCTACGCCGATTTGGGGATTGATTACAATGGTGGACGTCTAGTAGAAGTGCTTTTTTACCTCGGAGACCGGCAGACGGAACCTATATTGACATCGCAGATAAGGGACCATGCGAAAATCATATTCTTCAAACGCGAGGATGGAACCATCGCCCACAATCTGATCCAGGGGAGTATGATCCAGATGAACGGGTAATTCCCTTTATATTATAACTTGTTCAGATGGGACACCTAATAAAATAATCGGAGATGGAATTTTGATTGAGAGAGATTGCTCTGTTATGTTTTGAGTTACAGGATGGTTATCTCGATGAAAGGCGCGGTGAAAAAGATGAAGTCATTTCTGAAGTAGATTGGTTTCGAATACCCGTTGGTGTGATTGAAAATGACGACGACAAGCATTCTTCGCGAGGGACTTAACTAGCCTGTGTTTTTGTACCAGATTCTTGGGTAATCATCGAATGTTTAGGGTATTTGTTGGTATGTTACATTCTAAATTTACTTGTATAGAAGACTAGATATATATTATGTGAAATTATGTTATTTTATATGTTTATTTTTATATAATCTATTTGTAGCTATAATACTTTTGGGATGAATTCGTCTATTGCATATCAATCTTGTCAAAGATCCCCAGCCCTACTCATTTTTTTTTTCTACTCGGTTACTTAAGTTTGAACGAGGCGTATCGACCTGTTGTTTTTATTTCAAATCCGGAGTTATCAGAGTGGGAAAAGAAAATGACAAAAGAATAAAAGAACACGTACAAGTGGGCTAATAATAAACTAACTAGTCATCCCATCAACTAAAATAAACTTAACCTGAGTAAACTTAATTTGGAGTATCGTAATAAAATAGGCTAATTTGGACTAATTAGTCTAACAAGGTTCGTACAGCGTAAATACCCTGCTTATGACACTGGGACATAATCTTTTCTTCTGCCGCCATTAATCATATTAATTCAACTCTGTTTCTAAAATATGAGATTTCTGTTACGGGCCTTTTAGATGGGCTGGAGTCTGGATTGGTCTTGCTGGGTATGGGGCTAGATTATGTTTCTATGGGCCGGGAAGAATTAGCAGATGTTTAACTTCATGTTTATTTGGTTTATGTTTAGTTGTTTCTGGTTGTTTCCTTAAGTCGTGTCGATCAGTGGAGTAGTGGGTAACTTCGTATGTGGGGCTTGGACCGAGTCCTTAGTTACTTATCGTTTAATTATCTGTTATTAATTATCAGTTGATGTAGTGCCTATAGTTGTGGAGTCTGTCTGGATCGACGTGGTTAGTGGAGTGTGTAATGGGCACTTGTTTTATTGTATTTAAGTCAGGAATATCAATGAAAATGGCATGAGAAATTCAGTACAATTTTTATCCCTCGAAGTGGGTACAATTTCATTCCAGTACTAGAGATACATAGCAATTTCTTTCTTGCTTTAAGTCGAACCTCATCCACTTAACATTAATTTCCAGTCAACTCATGATTCTCACGATATGGACGTATAATCGGGTCTAGTTTTGTTCTAAACCTCAAATTTCCTATCCCTAATTCGTAACTCTTTTCGCTTCATTACTTTTTGTCCTAGTTTTTCAGTTCCTTTGACCGACTAAAATCATTTCATTAATCAATCACGTCACTTTGTTTCTAGAAATTTTACACACTGAGGGCCCATGGTCATGAATATTATAGATTACACTAATTACCTTTCTAACTGGATGAAAGCATACTTTTTACCTTTCTAGGCAAATTTTTGATAAAATGTCACTTTTTACCTTTTTCTTATTCATAATAATTTTATATTTCATACATATCACTAGTTATAATAATAAAATATTAATTTTTTTAGAATTTTTTATCTACACTGTAATTAAGCAGGGCGTGCCCCTATCTCTTCCTTTATTAGGATGCTACGCATTACTCTAGGCGTTATGTCTAGAGTCAATGGCTATAACATTGGCTGACCATAAATGATTACCATATGAATCGATGCACTCTTTTATCCCTTAATAGAGTCCATATCTCTTGGAATCATCTTTTTGTTATGTGAGTGAGAACTCTTAGATTGTGGGCCGTTTGATTGTGTATTTAGATTTATCTATGTAGCACATTCACACAATGAGTAAAGGAGAAATCACTTTGAGCACTAAATTCACTCGTGGAACAACTACACCGAATATCTTTAAGGTATTTATTTCATTGTGTATATTTACATAAATTCTAACATTGGCATCAGAGCCTTACGTTAGTTGTTCCCAATGAAATATGTATCTGTTTCTTGTTCATGTAATACGCATATATTTTTCTTACGAATCTAATCATGTTCATATATATTTGGTTAAGTCTCTGTTTATAAAAACATGTTTGAGACTTTTAGAGATGCCATGATCTATTATCGTAATTTTTATATGATCTTTGTTTACACGAACATCACGTGATATTGTTAGATGTGTTGACATAATATTTTTCTATGCATCCAGAGTATGTAATGCATTGTAACAATTTTTTTTTTTTAAAATACAATATATGTCAAGCACACTGTGATGCTGCGCATGGCAATGTTTCGCACAATGGTGATTGCTGGGCAACCTCTCGATTGCTGCTTGCACCACAAGGGTGGTCCTCGCACAGGATGGTACTAAGGGCACCACGATGGGCAGCGTGCACCCTGTGGTGCAACACTCTGCACACACCTTGTGTTGCAGCCTGCAGTTTGGTGCTTAGTGCACGATGTTGCTGTGCGTAGTGCGTGGTTTTACGCACACAATGTGGGGTAGCATTCACCATGGTTGCCACATGCCAAGGAGTGGTGTTGCACCATGAGCGCAACCCACTCCAGTTGTTGCAGCCCATGGAGTACAGAGCACTCCGTGCTTTGCCACCAAGCCCAGCCGCGGAGGCACACTGTCCCAGTGGCTTCAAGCCACTGTGTTTTTGAGGTACTGTTCATATGAACAGTAAGTTCTCGAGGTTAAAGAAGACCATTTTGTCTTTTAATTTTTTAAAAGAATGGGTTGGACTTTTTTTTTTTTTTTTTTTTTTTTTTTTTTTTCAGCCCAACCCATTTTTTGTTATGTTTTAAAAATGGGTCTATCTTTAGTTTAATAAAAAAAGGGGTGTTTGGGCTTATTGTTCCAGCCCGACCAATTTTTCTAATGCAACTCGTGAGATTATTGTCTTAAAATGAAAAAAAAGTGACTTTCTTGTATTACGAACTTGTGGCCAAGTGGGAGGTAAGAGAAAAGCAAAACACTAGGTTGTTGCTTCACCTGGGGATAGGTGGGGGTTCCTATCTTCCTTATGATCTAATTGTGTCGGAAAAAAAGAAAAATATTTATTATTATTATTATTATTATTATTATTTGGCATGATTATTTCTTCAAATACGTGATTGGTTTATGAAATTATTGTTGGATTAGTAAGGATATTTTTTTGGCCTACAAATTTTTTTTGAAGTGATAATTAGTGGATGTATGGTTGATATTAAAATTTTTTTTTCCATACAATTTAAAATTACCCAAAAATTAAGTTAATAGTTAATAATTGGGTATTGGTGCACAAGAGATGATTAGGAAACTTTGCGAAATTTTGATCTTGCTATATGTCTAAATTATTTTCTCTTTAACTTAGATTAATGTGGCATTTTTTAAACATGTGTGTGTAATATTTAATTTGTGTATTTTTTATAGTGAAATGGCATCGAAAAGTATTATTGTCGATTTGAACAAAGGAGAAAAATTGGATGAGAAAAATTATGACATTTAGCATCATAAGATCCAATATGTCCTGAATGATGTCATCCATGATCCGTGAAGTCAATATGGTTGGAAACAATCGGATTGATGAGCAACAAGTCCAAGCGGTTATACACTCACTACCCAATTCTTGGGAAGCCATGAGCCATAATTTGATGCACAATGAGAACAATAATGTGTCGTGTTATTTGGAACTTGAGGCCGAGCGTCTAGAGGCTATTAAGCCTAAACTCATCCTATGTGGCTAAATCTGACTCACGCAAGGCAATTAAGGCTAAGCACAAGAATAACATGCTTGGGATATCTACTGGACATGTGCAAAAAGAGTTAGGAACTTTTAAGCGCACCAAGAGAGGGAAACTCGGGAAGAACATGTCCAAACTGGATTTCTTTTACTGTGGAAAGAAAAGCCACTTCACTTGTGACTCTACTGAGCCGAAGAAGATACAATCTAACTATTCTCTTTCTACTTATGTAACTAGTCATGTGATGGTTGCTCACTCCTATCCTATGTGGACTGTTGATTCATGAGTGACCGAGTACATAGCAAGAGACATAGTCGGATTTGTCGAGTATTGTCGAATTCTTGTTGGGAGTCGTAATATCAAGGTGAGGAATGGAGATATTGGCGAGGTGCTGGGAGTTAGTAACTACAAGCTAGTGTTACAAGGCTATCGTATTTTATTACTTCTGCATGTGTCATATGCTCCCAGAATACGACGAAATTTACTTTTCTTAGTTACTTTAATTAGACTTGGTTTCCGTATTTTATT
This sequence comes from Carya cathayensis, assembly GCA_011037825.1. Classification (NCBI taxonomy): domain Eukaryota; kingdom Viridiplantae; phylum Streptophyta; class Magnoliopsida; order Fagales; family Juglandaceae; genus Carya; species Carya cathayensis. Next base: position 17,928 of record QGSO01023958.1, on the reverse strand, counting down.
TGAAAATAATGGTGTTTCCATATTCTTAGGTAATGTTTTTTATGGTTATGCTTTTCTTTCAGATGGTTTTATAATAATGGACTTGATTATTCAAATGTGAATGAATCTACTGTTTTTATAATTTAATATGATAATTTAGATTCGAATAAATGGCATGCTAGGCTTGGCCATATTGGGCAAAAGAGGATGACACAGTTAGCTACAGAAGGCTTAATAGGCAATCTCGCTAAAGTCACGTTACCCACTTGTGAATATTGTTTGATGGGAAAATAAAAAAGAAACTCGTTTGGAAAAGCAGCAAGAGCATCTTCTCTGTTGCAATTAATCCACTCAAATATTTGTGGCCCAATATGTATGGGGGCGAGACAAGGGCTTTATATTTCATTACATTCATAAATGATTTTTCACGATATGGTCATGTTTATTTGATCTCTCATTAGTTTGAAGCATTGGATTGATTTAGAGAATAAATGAGCTTGGTATAGAATCAATTAGACAAGAGTATAGAAGGTCTAAGAACTGATCGTGGACGTAAATATTTGTCTAACCAATTTAAAAGACTCTGTAATGAAAAAGGAATTAAAAGGCAATTGAAGATGCCATATACATCTCAACAAAATGACGTGCCAGAAAGAAGAAATCGGACACTACTTGAGAGGTTTAGATCGATGATGGCGTAAACAAATATACCAATATCATATTGGGGGATGCATTTTTTACTGCAACCTACATCCTTAACCAAGTGCCCTCTAAATTAGTGTCGTCTACCCCATATGAACTTTGGATTTGCAAGAAACCCAACTTGAATAACTTGCAGCCATGGAGTTCAGCGGGTTTCGTTCACGATTCTTTTCATATTATAGAAAGTTGGGTCCTAGATGGAAGAAGTGTATCTTTATAAGATACCCTGATCACTCTTAGGGATATGTATTAATCGGTGAACAACCTGATGGAGCGGTATATGAAATTGAGTCAAGATGTGAATTTTATCGATGATGAATTCCCAATTAGAGGAAAGGTTGATAAGAGTTTAGAACTCCAAGAGCTTGTGGATCAAGAGGAAGTCGCTTCAAGTGTACTAGTTGAGAATGATGGAATTTCTGAAACTCCTAGGAACAGTGGGAGTGATTTAGCTCCAAGTAACAAAATATCACTTGTTGATTATCCACAACAGGTTCAACCACATAAAAGCTCGTGTGCAAATGTTCATTGTCGTCGATTTGGAATTGAATGAGAGATTTTCATGGTGGGGCTACAAGAAAATATAAGCCTAGAACTATCCAAAAGGCTCCCTCATCTTTTAATAAAGATGAGTGGATGAAAGTATTGAACAATGAGATGGAGTCTATGAGGACTAATCTGGTCTGGGATTTGGTAGACCTATTGCCATGGCAAAAGGCCATTGGGAACAAATGGGTTCTAAAGGTCAAACATAAAACGGACGGGTCAATAGAAAGATATAAAACTCGCTTTGTGGTGAAAGGATACACCCAACAAAAGGAGTAGACTATGAGGAAACTTTTTCTCCAGTAGTAAGGTTTGCCTCAATTTTCCTGATTCTAGCCATTGTAGAACATTTGGATTTAGAATTCTATTAAATGGATGTTAAGATGACTTTTCTCAATGGAGAACTAGATAAAGAGATATATATAGATCAACCCACGAGTTTTGTGGTGAAAGGTTAAGAGTGCAAAGTGTGCAAGCTCAAACGATCTATATATGGCCTAAAGTAATCATCTAGACAGTAGTATCTCCGATTCTATTGAGCCATTCTTTCAAATGAGCTTATGATGATCGCAGAAGACTACTGTGTTTATATAAAATGATCCAAAACGAGTTTTGTGTTGTTATCATTATATGTTGATGACATTTTGATGGTTGAAAATGATAAAAAGATGATTGTCGACACTAAGGATTGGTTGTCCTTCAATTTTGAGATGAAGGACATGAGTGGGGCAGAATATATTTTGGGGAAAAGATCTATAGAGATCGTTCAAAGAGACTTTTGTGTTTGTCTCAATTGACTTATATAAAGAAGGTCCTCAAACGCTTCCAAATGAGTAATTGTAAACCTATTGACAATCTCATTGCTAAAGGCAAGACCTTATGCTAAGAAATGTATTCTACAACTCCAAGAGAGATAGCGAAGATGACTCGTGTTCCCTGTGCTAGCGCTATTGGTAGTCGGATGTATGCGATGATGTGTACTCGACTAGATATATGCTATGCAATTGGCTTGATCACTAGATTCCAAACTAATCTTAGACTGGCTTATTGAAAATCAGTCAAGAGGATTTTCAGATGTCTCAAAGGAACTGCAGACTATAAGTTGTGCTATTAGGGTTCAGATTTGCAGTTAAATGGTTACAGTGATGCTAATTGGGGTAATGACCTAGATGAGCTCAAATTGATAACTGGATATGTTTTCTTGCTAAATAATGGAGTCATTACATGGGGTATCTGGAAACAACCTTATATAGCTTTATCTACTTTGGAGATAGAGTACATAGCATGTTTAGCTATAGTTTAGGAGATTGTTTGGTTGAGGAGGTTCCTTCAGCACCTAGATATCGGTGCAGATTATGTCGATCCAATGACAATTTTTTGTGATAACATAGTTGCTCTCGCATATGATAAGGATCCAAAATATTAGGAAGAACCAAATGCATTGATATCTGATATCACTACATTAGAGATATAACGGTACAAAAGGAAGTGGTTCTGAAACATTTATCTACGAGTCGCATGGTTGCTAATCCCTGACGAAGCCCATAGCGAAAAATGCTTTTATGAATCATAATAAGAGTTTAGGACTGTGTAGATTTTGATTATAATTTTATTCAGTTGACCTAGTCATGTAAACTTTCTTTGGAAATATTAATGCAGTGTGATATTTTTCTACCAATTTGTTTTGATCATATTGCATGAATTGTACGCACACACAAAGTATGTTAACAAGCTTAGATCAACTCACTGAGTGATAGCCTTTGGCGCTTTAAAGAGGTATGGGCAAAGATGAGACATTGTGTCACTTGACACTTGTTCAAAGAGAGATAAGTATAACACAAAAATATATATCACCTTAGTGAGAACTAAGATGATTTTCATTATATTAAAAAGAACCATGCATGGATGCTCCACAATCCATGTAGTCTGTAGTAAGCCAAATGCGAGATTCTCTTTGACACATTTGAGGTGAGCAAATTGAGAAAGTTGAGTTAGACATGTGTCTAGACTAAGATTTGTATAGTGTTTGAGATGGACATACGCTCTTTGAGAAAGAGAGATCCACCGTAGCATGTATTTCATACTATATGCACTCTTGCGACCAAATATGGATGTGAATGAATGGTTCTTTGTTTCTTTACTGTGTGAGTCCTATACTTTATATTTTAAATGATGCCCTTCTTGACTTTTGACATTGTCATAAGATGGAGGTTCTAATGTTTGCTACTCTAGTATGTTGTCTATGATCATATTTGATATGGTCTAAAGAGGTATTGTTGGTAAAGTAGTTAAACTAACATTGAGTGACATGAGGGCGAAGGAAAGATTATTCAATAACACAGTTTGGTTGTGTTTGCTGACGTCAAACTTTGGCGTTGCAATTTCGTAGTGACAAATTTTGTGAATACATCACAATTAATAAGAAGCAATTAAAGCATAGTTTTGAGTTTTTTTTTCTTTAAAAAACAAAAAACACTAGGGATCGAATGTGCTTGACTAAATGCTATCGAATAAGTCTAGGGCATATGAGACACTTTAGGAATGTTACTATATTGGTCTTCTCTAAAAGAGATTTGGTATAGTGCTCCCACCTATTTTTTTCAGGTGTACTTGATAGTTGCACAGTCTATTTGTTTGAATGAATGAGATAGAGAAAATTTTAAAATAGATATGCTTGGGGCATGCCCACTATATGCAAGTGAGAGATGTAATAAAGCAGTGGCTCCCTTAATGGGTGTGCCCCTGCCTCTTCTCTTATTGGGATGCTAGGCATAACACCTGGCATGAAGATAGACACTATGAACAAGGCAAGATCAAGATAAACATGAACAAAATATATGGAGGCTCGGCTTACCAATGCATGAAATGTTCAATGTAAAATCAGAGTTATGAAATAAAACTTTCAAGTATTTTATTTCAATATAAACAGATATAAACAAGTTTCAAATGAAACTGGATAACTTACAAACTTATGAATTCGAAAGAAAACAAAAGGATTGTAAGGAGGCTAGAGGGTAGTTAGGGAGTTTGGGAGTTCTCTCTGGGATAGTGGCTCAAACTGCCGATATCTAACAAATGAAATGAGGAGTCATTTTATAGAGTAAGGAAACTCATGTACAAGATAAAGTAATCTCGTGAATCACGAGAAAACTGTTCAAAAAGCAAATAGTGAATAATGACTTTTTGTCACTATTTACCCATGCTGGCAATCAGCCGTCAAAAGTATTTTGTCTTCTTCCGCCAAAAGTGAAATATTCTTTTTGCACTGAAAGCATCTCTATCTTCAATGTGCAAAGTGGTCAAAAGAGATATTATTCCATCACCTTTCTGCCCCCCAAAAGTAGAAGCTGTCAAGGTGATAGCTGGATAGTGCGTTGGAGCCTCTGCTAGGAGTGTCTTCAACGCTGGATATTATTGTCATTACTCAATCATCTCCCAAGTGAGGGGGATAGTCTTCTGAGTCATGGCCAAAGACATTGCTGTAGGGATCGGAGTCTGAAGATGATGCTTCTGCAGCTGAATCCTGGCTGTTATGGTCCTTTTCTTCTTCTTTGAGTTTGGACTGCAATAGTTGAAGTATGTCTGTACTCGAAAGATTGTCTATTGGTGACTTGTCTTTCGAAGATGCTGATCCTGTTGATTTGGAATTCTTCTTCTTTGCTGAAGATATTTTCTTCTGCTTTGATGAAGAACTCTAGGATTCTGAAGCCTGTTCGCCACCTGTAAGAGTAGGATAGGGTACTATGACTTGGATAAGTGAAGGAGAAGGGAATTCCTCCTTGCTTTTCAGATTTGGCACAACAAGTGAAAAATCTGAGGATATTTTGGAGAGAATTTCGTTTGTGTGATCGAATTTATCCCACCATTCAACAAAATATTGGCGGACCAATAAATCGCTATTCTTTTCATATTCCATTTACAAATCCATGGGGGTTTGTATCTGGCATAGAATTGGATAAGAGAAGGTAATCTGGCTTCTCGCTCTTTTACCTTGTTGGATATTGAAAAGTGTTTGATGACTTGCTGAAGTTCATCAGGGAAGATATCAATGAAAGGACCAAAATAGCCCAACCACCGTTGAAACCACAGAGGGAAAACATTTTTGCTTCTTCTTCCGAAAGAGAAGAACCAAGAGTGTGAAAAGTCTGGGGTTTGATAGAGAGGAAATTTAAACCAGGCCTGAATATAATCATAATAATTATAAACAACACCTGTTTCCTGGACAAGGGTTTTGGGGGTAGAATGATGGGTTGTCCATTCTTCTTCCGTCAAAACATGGTTAATTTGACAGTTATGAAAAATGATTTTTGATTTGTCAAACTTGTCAAAAATCGGTTTGATAGTAACAGAATTGGTTTTCACCATGATTCCGAGATAAAACTTGAGGTCTTTAGCTGGATTGTCAGGGATCCAGTGAAAATCTCGTGGAAAATAATCAATTGCAATTTGATAATGATCTGTTTTAATTGATTTCTCAACATAAAATAGGTTATCAAGCCACAATTTCTTGTGATAGGGTGCCTTGTTGGCACTGATAAATTTGCTCGCCTGCCGGGGTCCTGTTACTGCTAATGGATTAGCAAAAGGGTCATAGGGTGTGGCTAGGGTTGAAGCAAATGATGCAGGGGTAACCAATCTGGGAACTTGCCCTAGACTGGTAAATCTATTGGCTATCTCCAGTGGGGAGGAAGCCGTGGTCAAGAGAGTTGTTGGTATTGGAGGTACTAACAACTTGGACACAGAGGAGGGAGAGGAGGAACTGGGAAGTCCTCCAGGTTTCTTCTTCTTACTCATGGTTTTTCTACAAGAAATTCACGGGTAAGAAAATCAGGGATGGAGTTATCCCATCCTTTAATAAATTCAATATCAAAATCAAAAACACTTAAAACAGCTTGCCATCGTGCAAAAATCTGTTTTGATACAATGCTTTTAACATCTTTTTCTAAAATTTCCTTTGCGGATTTACAATCAATCCTCAGAAGGAATTTTTGGTTAAGTAAATCAGACTGAAATTTAGATATGCACAAAACAACAAATAGTATTTCTTTTTTAATAGTACTATAGTTATGCTGTGTATGATTCCAAGTTCCAGAGTGGAAACGAATGATTTGTTCGGAGGAACTTGGTGAAACAACTTGTTTCAAGATGCCGCCATAGCCTGTGTCACTGGTGTCAGTATGGACAATCTTGAAGCTATTTAAAATAAGAATACCAAGACACAGAAGAGTTTTGACATGTGCCTTGATTTTCTGGATAAGTTTGGTATGATCATCAGTCAACGGAGCAGGATTAGATTTTAGTCTCGCGACAAGGGGCGACACTGTTTTCTCATATCCTGGTAGAAATCAGAGATGTAATTCAAAGAACCAAGGAATCTTTGAAGCTAGTTCTTGTTAAAAATAACATCTGGGAATTTGTCAGCAAACTCAATAGCTCGCTGGATAGGTTTGATTTTTCCTTCGAAGATGTCATAACCAAGGAATCTAATCTTGGTCTGAAAAAGTTTCATTTTTGAAACAGATAGGACAAGTCCATTTCTTTTGATGACTGCAAGAAATGTTCCAAGATGTTTCCAGTGTTCATCAATCGATCTGGAGAATACAAGCACATCATCTATGTAGACGATGGTGAATAGTGTGAATAACGAAAAGATGTCATTCATGATATTTTGGTATTCACTAGGAGCGTTCTTCAGCCTAAATGGCATGACGTTCCACTCATAGTGTCCTAGAGGGGTGGTGAAACCAGTCTTGTAACGGTCTGACTTTCTAATTTGGATTTGCCAAAATCCAGACTTAAGGTCAAACTTGGAAAATACAACTGCACCTTCTAATCTTTGAATCAAGTCTTGTTTATTCGGAATAGGGTACCTAATCCACTCTAAGACTTCATTCAGGGGTTTGTAGTTTATGACCAGATGGGGAGTCCCTCGCTCAATCTCAGTTTTTTTCTGGACATAAAACGCTGCACACGACCAAGGTGACTTGCTATGCCTAATGATACGTTTAGCAAAAAGATCCTCAATCTTAGTTTTACAAAACTCAAGGGTTTCCCTATTTATCTGAATAGGTCTCGCCTTGGTGGGTATTTCGGATTCTGAAAATCCTTTAATGTAAGGCAAATAGAGTGGGTATTTCGCCTTGGTGCCAGAATGCAGTAAGAAGGTTTGAACAAACAGAAGAAATCAAAACCTTTTGAAAATCTGTGATCTTTGCCTGGAGTAAAGGATCTTTCAGATTCTCGGATACACGTTTGAACTTAATTTCTTGTTTCAGAAAATCAAGATGTTTTCTTTTAGCAGAAAACAAAGACAAAAATTTTCTATAACAATCACGTTCATATCTAGAAGCAAATTTAAATTTAACTTTCTGTCCAAAGGGGTCAGTGGTGATCCCATCATGTTCAGAAAGAAAAGGATAAATCATGTTAAGGAATGGCATCCCCAAAGTTACATCATGGGAGATGTTTTTAACCAAAACAAATGGAATTTTAAAACAAATGTTGTCCTGGCAGACATGAGCATCATTTAGCTCATAATGAATCTTCATCTTAGATCCGTTTGCCGAGAATAAATTCTCTTCGGACTTTTCAAAGTACTGGGTAGGAACTAACCCTTCACGCATACAGTTCAAGTTAGCACCTGAATCAATCAAAGCGATAGCAGAGAATTTGTAATTACGAGCAACAATAATCTCTACCAAACAAAACCATTTCTGAGGGGTAGAATGACGAAGCACACAAATATTCTTATTAGGGTCAGATGGTTCAGCATGGTCTGAATCATTTGATTCATCGCCTGAAGGATTTTGATCAAATTCATTTTGAATTTTTATATTAAGTAAATCTTGTTTAAAAGATGCATTTTCAGATTTAAGGGTTTTAACCTCTTCTCTGAGTTCTGAAATTTTCTTTTTAACAAGAGAAACTTCATTTTGTAAATCTTTTATAGAAATTTCTTTGGGTTTTTGTTTCTGAAAACGTCCCAAAATTTTTTCAAAAGAAATTTGCCCTGAAGACTTAGACTCCTTGCGAGTCATGTTCTTCTTAAGCTGTTTGAGGTACTTATCTTTCAGCTCAGGGTTTTCAATTTGTGCAATAAGAGATAAGAGCATGTTTTCATGTTCTTCCTCTTTTATTAAAATCCTTTTCCCGTCGGGTTCCTGATCTAAAACATGGACTGTTTTCTTTTCAGGTTTACAACAGGAATCATTATAACCAAACTTAATATTTGGGGAGTTGGAATGATCAGAGTCTGAGCGATAACTTGAATCGTCAGAACTTAGTTCATCCTTATCCTAAGATGTAGGAGATCCATTTTCGAGGAGTTGAAATAGATCTTCTTGATCAGCGGCATTGATATGCAACTCATTAAGTTTTTTCTTGATATTGGGCTTTTTGGGGCACTTATCTGCAAAGTGTCTTTTCTTGCCACAAGTAAAACATGTTCCATTGGGGGGAGTTTTGGAAAACCATTTCTGAAAAGGTTTCTTTTTTGAAACCGGTTTTGAAACAGGTTTTTGATAAAATTCATCATGGGGTATTCTCCTGTGACTCCCACGAGGTTTAGAAAACCTTTTAACAGTTTTCTTATGCTGCCTAGATAGAGCAATAGGAGGAAGACCAAATTGTTCACAAAAATTTCCCATTTCATATTTTGCTTTCTTTCTATCATTCATCTGTTAGGCAATCATTCTTTCATCATTACACATACTAATACCAAGCTTTTGGATTAAACTTATAATGTCACCATAAGTGTGATCATTATAATTCAGTAAACCCGAGGCATCAGTAAGTGAATCCTTAACCTTAATGGCAAACAAACGAGGCAATCCATCGATGAATTTCTCTTTCCAATAAGGCATGTTAGAGTCATCCCGAAGCATAACTCTGGACATAAAGACATCTTTATACCAACGGCAATCAGACATCTTATTGCATCTCAGATTGTTCAAATAATCAAAGATACGATTGGTTATGTTGGATGGTGTTCCAACAAAATGTTTAATGAGGGTATAAATCAGGGTGTTGACTGCATCGGACTCTTCTTGTCCTATGCTTTCATCAAACACAGGGAAACCTTCTTCAGTCTTTTTGACTGTAGAACGTATTTCACCTCTTGCTGCGTCAGTGAGATGTTTGTCCCACCAAGCATGAAGCATGCCTAAAAATCCACTAGTCAGGATATCAACAATATTAGACTGGCTAAGATTGTTGTTGATATAAGCATTTGCAACCATAGAAATACGCTGGACAGTATTGAGGATTTCCTACTTAGATAATCCATCAATATTCCATTCATACATTTGGTCAGTAGATACAGAGAATTGAGATTGAAAACCTCTCTCCTCGAACTGCAGGTTAGATGGTGTGGGTCTCGAATACCAGTTTTTCGTAAGACCAATGGGAGTAGGTCCTTTCGAATAAAGTTTGGCAACAGTAGGTCTTTCCAAATAAAGATCCTGAAAACCACTTTGAATTAAATCTATTTTCTGTACTAAGGAGTTATCAGATAAAGTGTCATCAGACAAACCATCATTATCCAAAATTTTTACAGAAAATGAATCATCAATAACCCTTTTGCTGTCATTGTTTAAAACACTGACAGAGGGTTTCTCTTGCTTAACCTCAGCAAGCATTCGATTAATCTTATCAAGAGTATTATCGGCCGGTGTAAAAGCAATTTTTGGCCTCCTCTCCAGTAAGATAACCAAAGGTTTTTCAACCATTTTGACAGGTTTTTGAAAAATAGGTGTTTCAACCATATTCTCTATACGGTCTAGTTGTTGACCTATTGTATGGAGAGATTGGTTGACAAAATTATTTTGTTCGACAATCTTTCGAGTTTCCAACAAAACATTTTCTCCTGGTTTTGAAATCTTAAAAGGAGAAGCTTTTACTTCTACTCCTTGATGGGAAATCAGGATAGTTTCTAAAGGAGGGTGGCTGGTTCTTACAATAGTCCTGCCTTCTTCTTTAGTAAAATTTGATTTCAAAACATTTAAAACTTTCTTTGAATCATCCTTCTTTGAAGTATAATGATTCTCAAGGAAATCAAAAAATAAGATATGCCTGTTAATAGCAACTATCTTATTCATCCATTTTCTTCGAATCTTCTGTTTCTCAGAGGTTGAGTAAATCTTGCAATAAGATTTTGTCTTATCACGGTTTTCAGCAGATTTAAACTCAGCAAGCAAAGAAGCCATATCAATAGAATCAATGGTCAATATTTCATCATCAGGATAAGATGCTCTATTCATCATCATTAATTGATGATGGACTGGAGCAACCATATTAGAAGCAGTGGGAGATAACGAATCGTTGTCTTCCTTCTGTACTTCTTCCTGTAAGGATTTATCCAGGGTAGAGTACATGGCAGTTGTGACCTGGGACTGAGTTGAAATTCCTTTCAACTTTAGATCCTTCAGATCTGGATTTATAGGAGTGTCATCTAGTTGATACTCCTTGATAAGGATTGGACGAGAAGATCTGCGTTGATCTTTCAAGAATCTGTTGAGATTAGCATCTCTAAGACCTTGGTTCGAGCTGATAGAAGATCTAGATCCAGCAAAAGAATTTCTTCTTTCATTAGAGCTAGATGGTTCAAATGATATCTTTACAGTACCATCAAGATACTGTTTGACATAACTCAGGTCTTGTTCTTTAGGTCGAATTTGCACAGGTGAAAGCTCTTCCTTAAGAACCCATTCTTGTGGAAGTTGTATATCCTTCCAGTAGAGTCTCTTAGGTATTCTGATGTTAGCGTTCTCAGTAGAGCTGCATATCAGTAAGGTCTCATTTTTTGGAGACTTGATCTTAGCCTTAGGCTCAAGGCTAGAGTTCAAGACTCTGTAGTATATACGATAAACTAGTGCCATAGGTCTGCTGCCTTCTTTCATGTTAAAGCCAGAGGTTAGAACATTCAAAGTTAGTACAGACAAAACATGTTTATCATATAAGTCAATGGTTAAATTGGGATAGCAATCAAAGTGAACTGGACCATCCATCAGAGAAGTTTGAACTACTCCTAAGGCACTGTCCTCAAAGTCTTTGAATCGGCCATCTTGTAAACAAAAAAGTACAGAAGCATTGATACCTTTTCTGATTAAAGGTTTCACTGCTACTTGTACAGATGCAATATGCATGAATTTAAAACCTTTTTCTTTAAAAGATTTTATCAATTCTTTTTTAAATAATACACATTGTTCTTGTGTATTGGATATGGGAAAAGTCTGTTCCACGGTTTTCACTTGGGACATGCTCTTCGATTTAAAATTAAACCAAGGTTGGTGATATAAGGAATTCACCTTGATCTTTGGCAGATGCCATTGATCTATATCATCAATCCTAGCCTCATTTTCTGGGATTTCACAATCTTCTTCGTTAATAATATCAGGAGGTAAAGCCGACCTGGAACTAACTGATGAACTAGATCTAAACATCTTGTTCATCTTGGTCACAAATGAAGCAAAACTCAAGGTCCTTCCTAGGCCTAGGTCAGTTTATACTACCCTTAGCAGCAATCCCCGCACATACCGGGGGGCCACAACATTAACTCAACCTCACTCCACATTCCAAACACGCCTAAACGCCTGTCCCTCGGCTAAACGGCAATCCTCAAGGAAATTTAGGAGCCTTTCTGGACGCTAATGTATTCGGCTGCAGTGGCGGACGCGAACTAAAAGCTTAGTACGTCGACCTAGAAAAAAGAGAGATGGAGTGTCTCCAGATATGATCAAGAAAAGCAAGATAAAGAGATAAGAATTCAGTAATTAATATCCAGAATCGAAAGTGGCTTTGATACCAAAAACAGCGGAAAGAAAATGAAGATTAGAGGAAAGAAGAGACAGAGAAGATAGACATTATGAACAAGGCAAGATCAAGATAAACACGAATAAAATATGTGGAGACTCGGCCTACCAATGCATGAAATGTTCAATGTAAGTGGAGTAACACCTGGCATTACTCCAGGTGTTATGCCTGGAGTCAAGGGCTGTAACATTGGTTGGCCAGCCGCCAACAGTTACCATATGAAGCGCATCCCTTGACAGAACCCATATATCTTAGAATCATCTTTCTATTCTATGAGTGAAAACTCTAAGACTGTGGGCAGTTTGATTGTATCTCTACATTTATCTATGTAGCACATTCCCACACTGAGTGAAGGAGAAATCATTTTGGGTACTGGATCACTTGTGGAACAACTGCACAGATTATCTTTGAGGTATTTATTTCGCTACGTATATTTACATAAATTCTAACATAGACATTAATGTATATCTTTTATATTTTTCATCTAGCTTTTAATTTTACTTTTCATAATTTCCAATAATCTACACATCAAAATACATAAAACCTATCAAGAGAAGAGAGTTTGAATGTGAGGAAAATATTCGAGAGAGAAAATAACATAAATTAATTAATTTGAGGGGCAACAGTAGTCATACATTTATGGCGATTTATTGTAACATTTAAGGCAAATGCAAACCGTTTGTCTCTTCCAATGCAGACAATTTTAAGAGATTATTAGTCAAATTTTAGATTCTAATGGCATTTGACTAATCCAATACTATTGCTCTGAGTAGTTACCTTTTATAAATCATATGCATTGGAATTAGCCTTTGAGTAATGCTAGATATTAGGGTTTGCAAGTTTAGTGCATCCTTTTAAAAAAAGTGAGATTCATTATTAAAAATTAATTTTTTATGTGAATCTTAATTTATCCACTATTTCTTAAAAAAAAAAAAACATATGAGAACTTACACATTCTAAAATTAGAAATATCAATTCTCTCAACCTTTTACTTCCACTCTCTTTTTCAACACTCAAAAATGAATCTTAGGAGAGCATCTGGATTAGCCTCCTCAAGGTTAATAAAATGAACAAGTTGTACAAAAATAATAAAGATGTTAAACCAATTATATTCATCATACAAAACCTTAAAGAACATGAGCCAATACTTTACAAAATCCAAAAAGTATCCAAATTTATATTTTTCAAAGTAACAAGCCATAATTTCCGAAAGAATAATTTTATTCATCGTTCTTACATCACTATACATGATTTTTTATCTTTTTTATTTTATTTTTCTCTTAGTAAATATGTGGTATAGGGATGGTAAGTAGAAGAAGATAATTAATTTGGTAGGAATAAAACAAAAACAAAAACAAAAAAAGGTTACAACATGTGTAGTATAGGATGATGTGTAGTAAGACCATTTACAAAACATATGACAACAATGATTATTTATATTCATGCAAAACTTGACAAGATTATAATTCTTTATATTCTTTTCAATTTATAATTCTTTTTGTTCAAAATCATCGTTTGGTCCCCATGGATTTGTTTTTGACCATGGATTTGAGATGGTTTCATCTCCTCACATTTCAATATCAAAACACCACTTAACATACACTTTTTAATTTCAAGTTTTAAAATTTGCATCTAATCATTACTTAATTATTATGACTTTCTCATACCTCTAGGTAACCCCTGTGTCTCATCTCTTCCTTTGTGTTCATCTGATGGTTTACATGATTCTATTTTGGACGCACTATTATCTCCTGATCATGCTTTGATTCGGAATTTTTCTTCATCAATCACTTCGAATCAACCACATACGGTTATCACTCCCAGTCTAGGCCAGTCTCAACCAACACCCACTTCATGTGTTGAACTTGAAAACCATCGCCTTCACAAAATGATAACACGGTCCATGAATAACATCTTTAAGCCCAAACAACTCCATTTGGTTTCCAAACACCCCACTCCCCAAGCAATTGAACCAACTTGTGTGAGTCAAGCAGTGACCCACTCTCAGTGGCATGATGCAATGTCAAATGAGCTTACTGCTCTTATAAGACATGGAAATTGGGATTTAGTTCCACCCCCCTTAAATTGTAAACCAATGGGCTGTAAATGAGAGTTTAGAGTTAAAAGAAAAGCTGATGGTTCGATAGATAAATTTAAAGCCAGACTTGTGGCAAAAGGCTATAATCAAAGACCTGGACTCAATTACAAATAAACTTTAGTCAAGTTGATAAACCAGCTACCATTAGATGTGTTTTGACTATAGCTGTGATGAATGGGTGGAAGTTTAAGCCAATGGATTAACAATGCTTTCTTGCATGGAACCATCACTGAAATAGTTTATATGATGCAACCTCCAGGGTTCAAAGATGTGAATAAGCCTAATCATGTGTGTCAGTTGAGAAAAGCAATTTATGGGCTTTGACAAGCCCCTCAGGCATGGTACACATCCTTGAGAAATGCTCTTTTACAACTTGGGTTTCAAATTTCCAAGGTTGATTCTTCTCTAATTCTCTATAAAAATGGCTGCATCACATGCTATTTTCTAGTCTACGTTGATAATCTTGTAATTACTGGAAGTAACATTCAGTTTGTGGATTCCATTATTCAGCAACTGGGTGAAAAGTTTTCACTAAAGGACATGGGCACTCTAAGATTTTTTCTAAAAGTGGAAGTTACCCCACTCAGGCTGGCCTCTTTTTATCACAACATCAATACATTCATAACCTATTGTCCACCACAAATATGCTTGGAGCCAAAGATGTGTCCACACCTTTATCCACAACTAATTCTTTGAAATTGATTGATGGCACAGCATTAGTTGACGGCACTGAATTTCGATGTGTCATAGGCAGCCTTCAATATCTCTCACTGACACATTCGGACATCTCGTTGTTGTCAATAAGCTCTCTCAATTCATGCATAAGCCGACCACAACACATTGGACGGCTACAAAAAGCTACTTTGTTACTTGAAACAAACCACATTTCATGGTATTCAGCTTAATAAAAATGCAAATTTAGTTTTAACAACTTTTTCTGATGCAGACTAGGCAGGCAATGTTGACGACAGAACCTCTACTTCGGCTTACATCAGTTTCATCGGCTCAAATCCCATTTCTTGGAGCTTAAAGAAACAACAAGCTGTTGCACGATCATCAATGGAAGCTGAATACCGTGCTCTTGCCAATGCAGCATCTGAAACAAAGTGGCTGAATTCATTACTCCATGAACTTGGATTTTCACTAAAGGCGCCACCATTGGTGTTGTGTGACAACCTTATTGCAACACATTTAAGTTTTAATTCAATCAATCATTTTAGAATGAAACATATTCAGATTGACTTGCACTTTGTAAGAGTACTTGTTCAAAGTGGGACACTTCATGTCCGCCATGTTCACACTCAAGATCAGCAAGCTGATCTGCTGACCAAACCTTTGTCACGACTACAGACAGAAATGCTATGCAACAAGATTGATCTTGCTGATGGAAGCTCAATCTTGCAGGGGCGTATTAAGGAAGATTGCCAAAATCAAGCTCAAGTCAAAAGTCCATGATTCTAGCCTCAAATCAAGCCGTGTGAATAATGTTCTGATTTGTTATAAATTAAAACTGATTGTGTAGTTAGTAACCGGGATTCTTGTATAGTTTAAATGTCTTGTAATTATTTCTTAAAATAGTTTTAATTTGTAAGGATCTTATATATATATACACATTCTGATCAGTCAATGAAATGATAAGGTAAATACTTCCATTCAAATCGTGAAGTGTACTTTCTTACATGGATATGGTAGAATATTGGTCAAAGATGACATTTTCTATCCATGCCCTTCTCTTGGCGGTCTAGATTAGAGCTGTTTATTTTACGCAACGAATGTTCTCAGAGTAGTGAACGTCGAGAATGGGTCAAAACAAAACAAAAAATTTAGAGAAGATATTGTGTTTCATTTTCATTTCTAGTTGACATAATTCGGATCGAATGGATGTCATTTTAATAACTATAAGGGAAGGGATAAATGATAAACCAAATTGAAGGATCCTAAAAAAATATATTTAAGATTGTTTTCTTGTATCTTTTGTTTTTTTTTTCTTTTTTTTTTATTGTTTAATCTTATATGGTCGGGAAAGTTTAAAATAGTCTCCCTATGGTTGTATCAATAAATATAATTATATCTCATGAATAGATAAAGTTCTTATCAAATATTTTACTTCTTGTGGATTTTTGATAAGTTGCAAGAAGATTCTGAACAAGTTGCTTCCCAGCCAATAACATTGGGCCACGTATGCATACAATTTGCAGATGATCATCCTTTTGTTACATCATTGCAAATTTTGAGGAGTATTTCCCATTTTGTAAACGTGGGAAGGTTCCATAAAATGGCATTGGAATTGATTGCTCGGAAGAGAGCAGCTAGCTGTGCCATTTTGACCAGAAAACTTGGCAATGCACCCCGCCTCTGTGTGTGTAGATATATATTATAATTATATTTTTAATTTAGAGTGATCATGTAAAAATTAAAATTAAAATAAAAAAAATAATAATAATCATTTTTGCTATTTGAAAGGTCGTGTATCAATGCATGCATCACTTTATCTTGGACCCATTATAACTATGAAAGATTAAAACATCAATATTTTATTTGGTAAAATTAAAAAAGGGCATATATCTAATATAAAAAAAAACTATAAAACAGGTAATAACTAATATTGAATAAATAAATAGAAGATTTTGTTTGTGATTAATAAATAAAAAGATCATATCCATTCGTTTTTTAGTCGTATATATTTTGGTGATTTTTTTTTTACTAAATTTAAATCAATTTGTAAAATGTACTGTAATATAATTAAACTCAATTTCTAAAACATGAATTAGTTTCCAACTCCGCTTTTCCCAGTTTAGCCAACTCATTAAATATTTTTTTTTTTAAAAAGTTATAAATTCATTAAAAATATTTACTTGATTATTAAATAAAAATAAAAATTGTCTACCATCCACCTACTTTGAGAGACATTTCCCATCTGGATATCGGTCGGCACTATTTTTTTATTTTTTGGACTCTTCACATCAATATTAATTCTGAAAGTCCACAAACTTGAGCAACAAGTTTGCTCTCACAAATTTACAGCTGGATATTAAAATTTTTTTGAACGAATTTCCTAAATTTTCCTGTTATAAATATTCCATCTCTTGCTTTCTATACTCTGTTAAGTGGGATGATATCCCTCTCACTCCATTTTCTTTCTTCCTTTGCTTCTTAGTTCTTATTTTTCTCTCCGGTCTCTCTCGCTTCTTCTTTGCTTCTGCCCCCGTCCCCCCACCCCACTCCAGTTCATTTTTCTATCGTGAATGACTATCCTCTTCCATCTTACATAAAACCAATTTAGCAACCAATCAAAGTGAGGGTTTACCATCCTCAAAGAATTTACAGTTGGAACCAAGAGAGCCCCGTCACCCACAAAATTACCACATCTAAGCTGAAGATTCAACCTTAACAACAATCAACAACCAATATTTGCAAACCATCGGAAGTCCCTGTGGTCTTGTGTGGGCAACCAGATACTTTTTAAGGCCAGAACCATCAGAAGTCTCTGTGGCCTTGTCTCGGTAGTTTCTTTTATCCTTTTCCAATTTAATTCCTGAATCCTCTCGGTCCCTCGGAGCCCCATGCCCCGTCTCCTCTCTCTCTCTCTCTCTCTCTAGCATGCTCTGGTTTTCCTCTTCCTGTAACCTTTCCGCAAAGCACTGCAACGTTATCAATAATTATATATATTTTACCGTGATGAGTACGGTCTCATTTTTTGTTTTGCAGTTGTTTGTTTTGTGCGGATCTAATGGTGAACTATTTCTCGAGAAACACCAGACTCGAAAACCATCTGACGAACCACTGAAGGTTAC
>QGSO01023824.1:11324-27032 GCA_011037825.1 Carya cathayensis | reverse complement strand
TATGTATATATCAAAAGTAAGTTTATATTAATAACTTAATATTAATGTTCATGCTTAAAATTAAGATTTCACGTCATATTAAAATATATAAGATTAATTTATGTTAAAACATTAATAGATATGAATAATCAAATTAAAATTTTATTTTATATTAATTAGAAAATTAGCATATAATATAAAAAACTTATGTATAATATAAATAAAAATATTTTATATATTATATATAAATCGGTACAGTTCGGTTCAAATCAGTTTTCAAAACATGAGAATTGATATCAGATTGGTTTCCAACCAGTTTCTAATTTTAGAAACCGAACCAGACCGAATCGATTATGAATCGGATTGAACCTACTGGTTTGGTCAATTCAACTAGTTTTCCTTATTTTTACAACTCTAATATAAATCATCCACAATTACAATTGAATTCTTGATAAAATATTTTATTATCAATATCCAAACCAATCATATATAAGAAAATTAATATTTGTATAAAATAAAATTACATATACAAAAATAAGTTTAACAATCGAATTCCAACAAAAATAAAATTACATATTAGGTAGTCAATTACTAATATTAAAATTAAATTCCAACAATAAAAAAGCATCTAAAACTAAACATATATAAATTTGGAAAAAAAAAACTTATTTGTTTGATATAAGTTGATAATGGGTTTTGCAGATTGACCCGTTTATTAATTATGTTTTATCGAGTCAACTTATTTTTATTCAAACCCATTTATATCAAATTTAACTTATTTCGTGTTATATTCATGTCGGGTTCACAAGTCCAGTCACACTTAGTTGGCTCCTCTATCCCCCAACCTCTTCAATTTTGAACGAAAATATTTTGTTTCTTTTAAGTGGGAAAACTATAACTCCATGGATTTTCAAAACCATGAATTGTTAAATAATATTTATTGCAATCTTGAACTTTTTTCACTATATTTTCTATTATTACACAGTTAAAATATACATAACATTAAATAATATGTAGTTATAATTTTTTTCTTGTCGCACAGCTCGTAAAGAATCAAAACTCATATCTTTTTTTTTTTTGAAAGAAACAAATGTATTAATCACCAAAGGATTACAAAGAAGATGCAATACAAGAAGGGACATCCTCAATATCAACAAGGACATCATTAATGGCAAGTGCATCTCTAGCTAGGCAATGAGCCAACCTATTGCAACCTCTAGGAATGAAATGAACCGAAAAGGAATCAAAATTCTACAACAAATGCTTAACATCATTAATCAGTAGCCCAGATTGTTTCCAGCTTGCTTTGTTGTCTTTAATATCATTTATAACATTCAGTGCATCCCCTTCAAGTATGATCTGTTTCAGTCCAATGTCCATTGCCAATTTAGCAAAATGCAGAGCACCAAAAGCCTCAGCCATGTATGGATCAGGAAAGAGAGGTCTACACATCCTTATACAAGCTATCACTCTTCCTTCCCAATCACGAATGATAGTCCCAACACCCACTTTGCAATGCAATTTATAAACTGTGAAATCCCAATTAATCTTGTATACATCAGCAGGAGGAGCAATCCACTGTTGAATCTGAGTGGTATTGAGAGTAAGATTCGTAGCCTGCTGAGATGAGATGACAGCGAGATCTTCAATTTTCTGTGTAGCCTGTTTCATAATAAGATGAGGGCTAGAAAAAGTATGGTTAAAAATAAAATCATTTCTTCTCCTCCATAATTTCCAAGCCACCACAACCAGTTCAATTAAAATATCATCATTAAGATCCTGAACCATTTGTAGCACAAAGTTCCTAAAACTGGTCTGATGCACACTTTGTTTCTGCAATTTTGAGGAACTAAGATACCACACATCCCTAGCTGCCATGCATTCCCACAGGACATGCTCCACTAACTCTTCCTGTTGATAACAAATTGGGCATAGAGGATCATTAACAACCTTTCTCCTAAAAAGATTTAATTTTGTTGGCAGACTATTGTGACATGCTTTCCACAAAAATAATTTTTCTGCATTAGTAACTTTGATCCTCCAAAGTTTGTTCCAATTTTCTTTGTTATCAAGGACATGAGAATTCTGACCTTTTTCTCTCTGATGAAGTTCAAATTGCAGATGATATGCACTTCTAACAGAAAAGATCCCATTAGAAGTACATCTCCATACAATTTTATCAGAACTGCTACATAAACTTATTGGAATTTGTCTAATTAGCTCAGCTTCCCTTTGCAGAAAAACTTGATGAATCACTTATGTCTTCCAGGTTTTGGCTTCATGGTCAATGAGAGCTGAACTGTATCCTCTAAATTCAGCAAACCTATAGGGCTTTGAACTTTGAATGAAGTAGGGATAGGCAACCATTTATGTTGCCAAATCTTAGTATCTGCACGATTTCCAATACGCCAAAATAAACCTTCATCTAATAGTGGTTTTGCAGCCATGATACTTCTCCATATAAGTGATGGATTCCTTGTAATTGTTGCATTGAGAAACTGGTCATCAGGATAATATTTAGAAGACAGAACCTTTGTAGCAAGGGATTCAGAGAAATGAATCAATCTCCATCCTTGTTTAGCCAACATTTCCAGATTAAAATGTTCAAGATCTCTGAATCCTAACCCACCCATTGATTTGGCCTTGCACATTTGATCCTATTGACACCAATGTATCTTTCTCTCCTCAGCTTTCTGACCCCACCAGAATTGTTGAATCATCCGACCAATTTCCAATAAAAGGGACTTAGGAATCTTGAAAACACCCATACAGTAGGTAGGGATAGCTTGAATGATGGATTTGAGAAGGATTTCTTTGCCAGCCTGAGATAAGTACTTCATTTTCCAATTGCTGATTCTCCCTCTGACTTTGTCAATAATACTTCTAAATGCTTTGGTTTTTGATCTACCAATCTCCACTGGAAGTCCTAAATACTTGTCATATGGTTGAGAAGACTGGATGCCTGCAATCTGAGTGATAAGATCTCTAGATTCAGCCTTAGTATTCTTGCTGAACAGAATTGAAGTTTTTTCCTTATTTAGTCTTTGTCCACTTGCCTGCTCATAAACTTCTAAAAGATGAGATAACCTAGACCATTCCAAAGGATTGGCTTTGCAGAAGAGAAGACAGTCATCTGCAAAAAATAGATGACTAATACTCACTTGATTTCTGCCCAAAGGAACACCTGTAATTGCACCAGAAACTTCAGCTTGATGGATCAGATTACTAAGTGATTCAGCACAAAGAATAAATAGGTAAGGAGATAAAGGGTCTCCTTGCCTAATCCCTCTTGAAGGATTGAAAGGGTTTTGAGGAATCCCATTTAAAAGAATAGTATATGAAACAGAAGAAACACATCTTAGAATCACCTCAACCCATTTACAGTCAAAACCCATACGTATCATGATAGCTTTTAGAAATGGCCACTCAATCCTATCATAAGCCTTACTCATATTTAGCTTTAATGCCATGAAACCTTCTTTACCTTTCATTTGAGTTTGCATGGAATGCATAGCTTCAAAAGCTACCACAACATTATCAGTAATGAGCCTATTAGGTACAAATGCACTTTGAGTGTTGGAAATCGACTGAGATAAAAATAGTTTTAGTCTGTTGGCCAGAACTTTTGCTAGGATCTTGTATATTACATTGTAGAGACTTATGGGCCTAAATTCAGTTACTCTTGAAGGATTTTTAACTTCAGGAATAAGAGCAATATGAGTTGCATTGAATTCTTGAGGCCACTCAGCAGATAGAAAAGCAGCCTTGACAGTGTCACATATGTCAGCACCAATAACAGCCTAATGATTTTGGTAAAAAAGAGCTGGAAAGCCATCAAGACCTCGAGAGCCAAGAGCATTCATAGAAAAACAACCCTCTTCACTTCTTCATTAGAAATATCTCGTGTAAGAACAACATTCATTTTAGGAGAGACCACTGGTTGCAAATTCTAAAGGCACTCTTCTATGTTGGCAGGATTAGAAGAAGTAAAGAGATGTTTAAAGAAAGATTGGAATAAGGAACTCACCTCTTCAGGATTATCAATCACACAATCCTCATCATCTTTGATACATTTTATAGAGTTGACCTTTCTTCTTTGAGAAGCACATTTGTGAAAGAACTTGGTATTTCTGTCACCCTCTTTAAGCCATTGTTGCTTTGCTCTTTGCTTCCATCTTAAATCTTCTTCCTCCAATAATGTTTCAACTTCCCTCTTGAGTTGGAAAATTTCAGAATTTCTGTCCCCTTGATTAATACTTTGCAAATGTTGAATCTGGTTTCTCTTGTTAACAATCATGATCTTGGTATTTTGGCCATTGATCTTGCTCCACTTAAACAGCTCCTCCCTGCATCTTCTAAGACCTTGAGTAGATTCTTTAATTCTTGATTGCTGAAGGAGTGTATTTCCCCATGCTCTTTTAATTACCTCCTCACAACCATCTCTTAACTGCCAGCTAGCTTCATATCTAAATGGCTTCGAGCTAGGACCTCTAACTGGACCTTCAGTGTTGAATGAAAGGAAAATAGGTGCATGGTCTGAACATTGGGCAACAAGGGTCAAAACATTACAATCTGGGAAGACATAAAACCATAATTGATTACCCAAAGCCCTGTCCAGTTTCTCTTTAATAATTGAGTTCCCTTCCCTTTTATTACTCCAAGTAAAAAAATCACCATGAAAAGGAGCCTCTCTCAGAGCACAATCTTCTATAGCACTTCTGAAATCTTCCATCAATCTGAAAGGCCTATCTGTGACACCAAATTTTTCAAAGCTATAAAGAACCTCATTAAAATCTCCAATGCAAAACCAAGCTAAATTTTCAGATGGCCTGATAGCCCTGAGAAGCTCCCAACTAGCTGCCCTTCTAGCAACTTCTGGAAAACCATAAAAGCCTGTTAATAGGAAGGATTTATGCTCTCCTTCTGAATAAGTCACCTTCAGAGAAATATGGTGATGGGTGTAAGTTACTAAATCCACTTCCATTTGATCTTTCCACATGAAACAAATTCCACCACTTAGTCCCCTGCTATCAATAACAAAGCTGTGTTGATAACCCAATTAATTTCGAATAAGCTCCACCTTTTGTTTGTTACACTTTGTTTCCATTAGAAAAACAAAGTTTGGGCCCTTTGTATGCATCAAATGGTGCAACTCCCGAACTGTTCGAGGGTTTCCAAGCCCTCGACAGTTCCAACTCAGGCAACTCATTAAGCCTGGTGGGGTTGCAAGGCAGCCACCACCATATTAGCTTCACAAACCTCCACATCTATTTTTTGTTTTTTCTCAACATGGGATACACCATATATTAATGAGTTCAATCTTAAAGCTCTTTTATTATCACCATATGACTGTATAGAAGGACCATAAAAAGCTTCATTACCTGGCTTCTCACGTGCCTTTCTTTCCCAGGTGGATTTCTTTTCACTTGGGATTGGAAATTGAAAGGAGGGTCACCTACAGTAACTGTCTCCATGGGTAATGAATCTTCAATAATAATTGAATCATTCTAGGCAATGCTAGTATTTATGTTGGCCAATAACTCAGAATGATTAAGTTTTGAAACTGATTCACTGTTACCTCCTGTTGCATGTAAATGATTGTCCTTCTGAGTGATTGTAAAGCCTCCTAGATTGGAGGTAACTGTTTTTGATTGTAACGGCTCCTGAGTTGAAGAGCCATCAGCTACCTTCCCTGAAGCTTTTCCACCACCATTCTCCTCCCTTGGTTGATCAGAAAAACCATCGCCACCATACTTTCTCACTTCAGACAACCTACCTTTGATAGGATTGGCCCTCAACCATGGACCAAATTGCATCTCCTCCCCTTCATCCCTATGCATAAGAGGACAGTTTTTGCCTTTTTGCTTCAGTACTCCACATTTGAAGCAAAAATTTTGTAATCTTTCATATTTGAATGTTATCCACGTCCTCTGTTCACCACCTTGTACCCATCTACCACGAATCAGTGGTTCAGAGAGATTCACTAGAACTTTCACTCGAAGGCTTCGACCCCAACCTGTACCATCCTCCTTTACTTCAACAGAAAGAACCTCCCCAATTGCACCAGCAATTAGCTTTCCATACTCCTGGTTCATGCCAGCAAGAGGCATATTATGAAGTTGCACCCAGAAAGGCTCGTGTGTAAAAGAAATGGCATTGATAGGGAGGCTTTCATCAACTTCTTGCAAGGCAACCAGGAATCTGTCAAAGGTCCATGGACGACCTTGTAAAACTTTTTCTTTATCTGCCAACAGTTCGAATTCAATAAGCATAGTATTATCACCCACCACCGAGAATTCCACCCAACCCTGCATCCTCCATACCATTGCCATTGTTACTTTGAAAGCTTCTAAATTGATCGGCTTCTCAGAGGTAACCAAAGACAAAAGACAGTGTTTTCCTTTTGATATTGCTTCTTGAAGAGAATGATCAGACAGAACAACCACTTGTTCTTTTACTTCTGAGAGTTTGAGACCCTCCCATTGAGTAGCTAACCTGTTCGTATCCATGCATGCATGCACTAAACTCCACAGAACAAATTGAGAGACAAAAACTCTGACTCAAGCAGAAAGAAAAACCTTACTCCTAGAGAGAGAAGGACTGAGTAGTGTTCTCCAGCAAAAATCGGGTTTGGTTTAGTATTCGAGGATATAGTCTCCAAATTCATATCTAATAATGGGTAAACCAATTATAACTCAATGTACCTATAGATACTTGTTGATGCTCTAAAAATCGCTCAATAGGCTAGAAGGAGAAAGAGTCATTCCCGGCCCACCATGACGACTCAGACCTTGATCAATTTGGTCCCGTACCCTTGGCAGTGATCCAATGTGACTATATGGTGTCAGCGCATATTCATGGTAGTGAAAGTAAAGCAAGTGTAGAGAGAAAAAAAGAAAAGAAAAGAGATGAACACATGATAACGCCTACGTCCACAAGCGTTTGATGATAAGAAATCTTCTATAATATTCTTGTTTACAATCACTCATGTTCTCCCATTTATCACTGTGTAATGGTGATCTCAGATATATTTATTGGAGAAAACACCTTCACTGGAGCTCCTTCTCCAAAGGTTGAAGGAGAAGTCGAAGAAGCAAACGAAGCTAAGGAAGAAAAAGTTCCTTGGAAGTCATCTAGACCTCCCCTTTTAAGCTGATTCCTCTATCTACATGCCCCTGCAGTGGTAAGGCCAGGTCTGTATCGCTTGTCTGACTATCTCTCATCTTCTCACCTTTTTTTGACTTGCCCCCTTGCCTCTTGACACCCTTGCTACCTCTTGACCACCCTCTCACCATACCTTCTAACCCCCTAACAGCCCTCCTACCTCTAGGCCCCACTAACACCTCCCTACCTCTCTACTCCACTCTTATCCCTAGCTTCTGACTTGGTGGGTTAGACCCAATCTTTGTGCCTTCAATATTTTACCCCCCTCACAATACCTTGTGATTCTTAGGGGCAACTTGCTCCAAAAAGACGACCTTGAGAATCTTCAAAGGTAAAAAATGCAATCAAACTGGTATGCCTGAGTGCATAGGGAAATAAGTTATGGGCGCGGGTCCCCGTTCATTTGTTCCTTTTGCATGAGCAGTAAAGATTTTTGAGCCCAAGATTAGGTGAGAGACAAGCTCAATCATGTAAAGCATGAGCGTGGGGTTGGTCTTGGCAAGGCAAGCAGGAGATAGGCTCGACCATGTAATGCGCAATCATGGGGCTCATCTTTGGCAAGGCAAGTGGGAGATAGGCTCAACTGTTTAGAGTGCGAGTGCGGGATCCTCTTGGGAAAGCAAGCGGCAGATAGGCTCAATTGCTTAGAGTGCAAGCACGTATCTTGTGACGCCCCCAAATTTCGCTTGGGATTGAATGGACATTTGAAGCGTCGAGACATGCAACACAAGGTTACCTGCCCCCGTTCATGACATATAAGATGCAATGTTCCTAACATGCATCTAACATTATGCAATATTCGCAGCGGATAATCTTTTTCTTTAGCAATACTATGCACCAACTAAATATATCCCAAATACTTGAAACATAATTCATACATAAAGGCATACTAAAAAGCCGTGATCACCACACTAGTCTAAAATGGTTGTGATCAAAAGAATACTTGAGATACAACTCCAAAAGTACAAGTATTAACCTAAGTTAAATACTATACCATCATCAACATCGCACCGTGGCCTAGTCGACCGTATTCAGTTGGTCAGATTCCAATTCTCCTTTGGGTCCTGTAACAAGATCTACCATTCGGGGGGAATGGTAGTTGGGACTACCACAGTGAGATTTGATTACAAATCTCAGTAAGTTAACATAAAACTTATACACAGGTTAAAAATGCATGCATGGCAGTAAAAGCATAAATGCATAATTATAGTCATACATAAACATAGTATAACTTGACATATAGCATGACTTAACCAGAACTTAAGCGTGAACTGAACTTGACTTAACATGGCATGAACTTAAGCTTAAAACATAACATGAACAATCAACATAACATGAACGTGAAACATAACATGGACATGAACATAACATAACATGAACGTGAGCTTGAACGTATCATAAACGTGAACATAACATGATGTGAACATGAACTTGGAACATAACATGAACATGAACATAACATGTACGTGAGCATAACATAACATGAACTTGATCTGAAACTTGACTTAACATAAACTTGGAATCTTATTTAATTGTCTTGATTAATAACGTGCATTAATACGTACTCCACAGTTGTTGTGGCCCCACGTATTCAAGTAACATAAAACATAATACGTACTCCACAGTTGTTGTGGCCCCACGTATTCTACATGTCACAATTGCTGTGTCTCATGTAGTGTATGCTCCACAGTTGTTGTGGCCCCATACTTCATGCTCCACAGTTGTTGTGGCCCCATGAATTCACATAACATAAAATATAATACGTACTCCACAGTTGTTGTGGCCCCACGTATTCTACATGTCACAATTGCTGTGTCTCATGTAGTGTATGCTCCACAGTTGTTGTGGCCCCATACTTCATGTAACATAAAATATAATACGTACTCCACAGTTGTTGTGGCCCCACGCATTATAAGTAACATAAATATAATACGTACTCCACAGTTGTTGTGGCCCCACGCATTATAAGTAACATAACATAAATATAATACGTACTCCACAGTTGTTGTGGCCCCACGCATTATAAGTAACATAAATATAATACGTACTCCACAGTTGTTGTGGCCCCACGCATTATAAGTAACATAACATAAGATATAATACGTACTCCACAGTTGTTGTGGCCCCACGCATTATAAATAACATAACATAAATATAATACGTACTCCACAGTTGTTGTGGCCCCACGCATTATAAGTAACATAACATAAATATAATACGTACTCCACAGTTGTTGTGGCCCCACGCATTATAAGTAACATAAATATAATACGTACTCCACAGTTGTTGTGGCCCCACGCATTATAAGTAACATAACATAAGATATAATACGTACTCCACAGTTGTTGTGGCCCCACGCATTATAAATAACATAACATAAATATAATACGTACTCCACAGTTGTTGTGGCCCCACGCATTATAAGTAACATAACATAAATATAATACGTACTCCACAGTTGTTGTGGCCCCACGCATTATAAGTAACATAAATATAATACGTACTCCACAGTTGTTGTGGCCCCACGCATTATAAGTAACATAACATAAGATATAATACGTACTCCACAGTTGTTGTGGCCCCACGCATTATAAATAACATAACATAAATATAATACGTACTCCACAGTTGTTGTGGCCCCACGCATTATAAGTAACATAACATAAATATAATACGTACTCCACAGTTGTTGTGGCCCCACGCATTATAAGTAACATAAATATAATACGTACTCCACAGTTGTTGTGGCCCCACGCATTATAAGTAACATAACATAAAATATAATACGTACTCCACAGTTGTTGTGGCCCCACGCATTATAAATAACATAACATAAATATAATACGTACTCCACAGTTGTTGTGGCCCCACGCATTATAAGTAACATAAATATAATACGTACTCCACAGTTGTTGTGGCCCCACGCATTATAAGTAACATAAAATATAATACGTACTCCACAGTTGTTGTGGCCCCACGCATTATAAATAACATAAAATATAATACGTACTCCACAGTTGTTGTGGCCCCACGCATTATAAATAACATAAATATAATACGTACTCCACAGTTGTTGTGGCCCCACGCATTATTATAACATAACATGTCTTATCTTTCTTAATGCATGTGATATTATTTAATATCATATACTTTTCTAACATGGCGTATACTTGTAAATGGCATAATATGATTTAATCATAAACATTTCATGGCATACATGTATCATATGGCATACTTAACATGGCATACTTATAACATACATCATTGTATGACAGAAAAGATTATATAACAGATAATTATTCATGAGAGATTAAATCATACGTAACAGATAAACATGTAATGACATAGCATGACATGGCATATACGATAACATACATACATAAATTGTAGTTCTCTTACCCATCACACATACACAATAAACTGATAGTAAGTTAGAGGCTAACTTACCTCGATCGTCGCGTTCTATGAGAATAGAGCGCGAGACACGAGGAACTGCACAACAGCTGGAAGAGGAACACTCAAGTCCTTAAGATTTTCACTTCTGAACTCAATTGCCATATTGTAAGCACTTGCAACACCACGGCCAACTTGAGGTTTCACTATACTCGGAAGAGATAAATTGACTTCAGAAAGCCTTTGCACTAAAACAAGTTCATTAAAATTATCAATAACAACCAAACAAACAACTCATTTCTCAATCCATATACTCTTAGCCATAGTCAACCACAAGATGACACCAGTCATCCCGGACTATAATCCATATCATCACTGCTTCGGGACACTGTCATACAGTTTCCCAACATTACACCATACGCTCCACACTTCTCTGCTACGCCATTCAACCCTTCGTGACACGCCATCCGGTGTATCACGACTTAGTACAGAGTACACTCACGTGAACTCTCTTCCATTCACACTACAAAACCCATCACTGCGATACACGTCTCACGGTGCATCGCTACGCGACACGGAGTACGCGCTACGCGTACTTCCTTCGCTACAACACTCATCAACACGATGCACATCACACGATGCATCGCCATACCACACGGAGTACACTACATGCGTACTCCCTTCCTTCTACGACCCACATCACTACAGCGCACGTCGCGCGGCGCGTCGCTGCATTACACAGAATACGCTACACGCGTATTCTCTTCACACAACCCGCCGTATCACATCTACGGCATCCATCTCACGCCTATACTTCACAGCACAGTCCACAAAACTACAAAATCAAGCCTAACACTTCACAACCACACTTCGTTTCACAACTACGCAGCGAACTCCACAAACACTAACTACACAGTCTACAGCCAACCAAATCAACTATGTTAAACATAAATAACTAAAGATAGAGGGTTAAGACGAGAGAGATGTGATTGCTGTCGGAAAATAATCCAAAACTGATAATTTTAGCGGGCTGTTACATAGCTTGTAGCCTTAACTCATGGTGATGGGCTCCAAGGTAGACCGACTCTTAAAAATCATGTGCAAGTTCCACATGGGGCAATCATAAGATTGAGAGCTAAGAAAGTCGAGGAAGCTATGCAATTCATTTGGAATGAAGCTAACAAGACTCCAACATTCAAGATGGGCTTGAAAGAAGGAGAATCAGTTTTGATCCATTTGATGCAAGTTATACAAGAGCACAATATGACTTAGGATTTAAGGATTTATTATTTGAGCCTATCATTATGTTTATACGATTGAAGGCCTTGGACTTGTTTATTTCATTAAAATATCTTATTTTATTAGTTATAGGAATTAGTCTAGAATAATTGGGCTTGAGGATGCTTGGACCACATATGTTTTATTTTGTTAAAATAGGGTTTCAAGAGGCTAAGTTACTATAGCAGTATTGTAGCCGCGCACAGTAGCCACGACACGATTCACTTAAGGGTATTTTTGGAAAGAATGGACCTTATTTTAGCTAGGGTTATGTTTGAGAAGGGTTATTTAAACTCCATGTAGCCACATTTAAGAAGTTTATGAAATTTGATGAATTTTCTTCATTATGAGTTGACTTTATCTCATCTTGTTCTTCTTGAACTATTAAAGTTATCAAAGGTAAATCACAATCTTTGTGGCGTTCCTCCTTTGAAATCTGGATTGTTGAAACAGGTTCTTCAACGGGTTTAAATTTTAATATAATTTAAGTTCTTGAAATGAGTTCCTCATTGAGTCTAGATTCTTCCATCCATTGCCTTGATTTTGGCTTTCTTGGGTGAGTTTTCAAATTAACTGTGAGTTTAAGGGATTCCAATTCCATGGGTTCATATCACGTGGCAAGTCTACGGACTCAAATTTTCTTAGTCACATGACTCGAGAAGTCTAGTGACTTGTATCCGAGTGGCGATGAGGGCAGTGCTTTAGATACTTTAGGCCCGACCTTAAGCATGCGGTGAGTCTAGGGACTCGACTTTATTGAATGGGAGATTGGCGAGTCTTAGGACTTGGCCTTAACCTGTGGCAAGTCTAGGGACTCAAATTTTCTTGGTCACGAGGTCTTGAACCGTTAACTCGTGGCGAGTCTAGGGACTCATGCTTAACCCGTAGCGAGTCTAAGGACTTGAATTTTCTTGATCACGAGGCCTTGACCCTGCAGCAAGTCTAGAGAGTCGGTTTTGTTGAATGAGAGATCAGCTAGTCTAGGGACTTGGCCTTAACCTGTGGTGAGTCTAGGGACTCGATTTTCTTGGTCACTAGGACTTGACCCCACAGCGAGTTTAGGGACTCTGCTTTGTTGAACATGAGGTCTGTGAGTTTTGGGACTTGACCTTAACTCGTGGCGAGTTTAGGGACTCGACTTTATTGAGCGGAAGATCGGCGAGTTTTGAGACTTTGCCTTAACCCGTGTCGAGTTAGGGACCCAACTTTGTTGATCGGGAGATCCGCAAGTCTAGGGACTTGGCCTTAACTCGGAGAGAGTCTAGAGACTCGACTTCACTGATGGCATGAAGGCCAACAAGTCTAGGGACTTATGACTGACTGGTCATGTGGGGAAGCCTCAGGGCCCTAGCTTGACCAATGCATCGTGGCGAGTTAGGGACTCAACTTGGCTGAGGCATGGGTGGACAGACCATTGCATGGGACATGCAAGTTTGATGCAGCGTGCAACTTAGAAATTATGTCTGAGTAGGTGAGTCTAAGGAACTGGGTCCAAGTAGGTGAGCCCGTGCATGTGAGTTCCAAGCAGATGAATGCCGAGCAGGTGAATCCTGAGCAGCGAGTCCTATGTCAAGCAATGAATTTCCTAAGCAATGAGTCCTGAACTGAGCAGCCTATGCAGAGCCTCCCGAGCAAGTGGGGTCTATCCCAAGGAAGTGGAAAGTCCGAGCAAGTAACCCTAGAGCAGATTAGTTCCGAACAAGTGGAGGGTTTCTCGAGCACTGGAGTTTCTCTTCAGCTGCGGAGTCCTAAGTAGAACCAAAGGGACCACGGGCGTCACCATGCCTTTCTTGAGCTTAGTGAAGACTTTCCTATGCAGAGGAGACTTCCCAGAGCAGATGAGGTGCTGAGCAGTGTGATGACTTTCCCGAGTTGTGTTTCCCAAATAGAAGTAGAGGAGCCCTAGGCGTCGCCGTGCCTTTCCCAAGCTAAGTGAAGACCTTCCCATGCTGAGGAGATTTTCCAAGGCGAAGGAGACTTCCCTAAGTAGATAAGGTGTCAAGCAATGAGTCCTAAGCAGTGCGATGAATTTCGCAAGCCAAGGAGGTGGCTATCCGAGCGGATGAGTCTTGAGCAACCGCTACATGGGTCCGATTTGAGGGGTTGCTACGTGTGTGGCTAGTCAAGGGGGACCGGTGTGGCACATTGCTTATGCCATGCAATGTGCCTTGGAAACACATTGGCAGTCGTGTATGGCCACCTAGGTTACTTGGAAACATGCTACTTACTGTATGCACAACTCTTGTCCCCTGTGCACAGTGAGGTGTCGAGCAGATGAGGTGAGCTCGCCACCTGGTGGGTGACCAAGGAGGACCTTGAGTGAAGGGGTGGTTACCTACCACCCGGTGCTTGGGGTGCCTAGCCCTTAGAGCATGCCACCGACTACGAAAATCGTCAATAGGTCAATTAGTGCCTAGTGGTGACCTGGCCAGCACGTGGGTGTCTTGGGAAGGAAGAACCCCGTGTGCACAGCATCCAGCATCTGCTGCCTCTTGCAGTGCATGACATTCACACCACCTGGCGGACCATGTGGTGGCCGCCGTTAGCGGTAATGGACTTGGGTTGAGGGGTTGTGAGCCCCACATTTTAAGTTGCTATGAGCTAGGGGCAACACCGTGCTCAATGTGCTTCTTCTTCGCTAAAGTTGCTTGGCTAGGGATAGAAACTCCTGGCGGCCCAAGTGGTGGCTGTTGGAGGGTTAGACTGGCTCACAGTGGCAAGTCGTGAGCTCTGTGAGGGCATTGGGCAACGTTTAGACTTTGCCCGCATGCACGACCTCCACCCCTGGCTACCATCATTGCATAGGCAAAGAACGCCGGCGACCTTTGTGGTGGTTGGGGGTTCCCTCTGACGGGCCCATGATGTGGGCCTAAGGGGATCACAAGTGCCCAGGACGTGCACCGATTGTGTTTCCATGCATGGCACGCACAGTGCCATGCATGGCTTGTACGTGCACGACATTGTGCACTCGTGTGTGGCAAGTGTCGTGACTACCGAGTAAGGTGTTCGACTTGGCACTGCACCCTTAAGCATGTAGTATTTGCCCACTAGTGCAAGTGTTATGTGTAGAAACTATATCCCCGAGTTAGAAAGGTAAGTGGCCATATCACTTAAGTTTCAAGTGCCATGTGTAGGCACTTAAGCGTTCGGTGTTATCAGTTACATGGGTGATTGCAGAGTTTACTCACCCGATCTTTGCAATGGTGTCGTTAATAAAAATATGGGTAGTGAAGTTGAGAGTAGTTATCTGGAGAAGGCTTCATTCGTTCATTCAGAGATTTATTTGGTGCATTGAAAAATCTTCGTTGTCCCCCACCTTCGGCTTAGAAGGTGAATCAGATCGCACAAATGGCGCCACTGTTGATAAATTGCACAAAAAATCGCCGGCCCACCATGACGATTTGGGCCTCAATTGATGTGGTTTGGTTCCCTCAGCAATGATATAGTGTGGCTATATGTTGTCGGCGCCTACATTCATGGCAGTGAAAGAAAAGCAAGTGCAAAGAATAAAAAGAAATGACTGCATGGGTTTACGTGGGTTGGTATAATGCCTATGATTACAGGTGTTTGAGGAGGAGAAATTCACTATAATATTCTTGTTTATAGAGTCCCATGGTATCTCATTTCTCATTGTACAATGGTGATTTTAGATATATTTATTGGAGAAAACACCTTCGCTAGAGCTCATTATCTAGAGGTTGAAGGAGAAGTCGAAGAAACAAAAGAAGCTGAGGAAGAAGAAGATCACTAGAAGTAATCTAGACTTCCCCTTTTAAGGCAATTCCTCTGTTTGCGTGCCCCCTGTAGTGGTAAGCTCGGGTCTGTATTGTGTGTTCCACTGTCTCTCATCTTCTCAGCTTTCTCTGACCCGCACCCTTGCCTCTTGACCAACCC
>QGSO01023824.1:0-11311 GCA_011037825.1 Carya cathayensis | reverse complement strand
CCCCCCCCAAAAAAAAAAAACCTTACCTTCTAACCCCTGACACCTCCCTACCTCTCTGCTCCCCTTTTGTCCCTAGCTTCTAACTTGGTGGGCTAGGCCCAGTCTTTGGGCCTCAATATTCTACCCCCCTCACATCCAATTTTGAGAAACTTCAAATTTCTCTATGAACAACAGCTTAAGCAAACGTTAAGTTGTATGCATGTGGAAGTATTCCTCATAAGGACACTAAAATAAATGCAAAGGAACAACTACCATAGTCCCCATACACATACACACAAAACAACGAAATTACCATTCGGCCATTTCAATTGGAAGATACAACATAAGACCCACATATAAAAACTATTTTCTAATAATAGACCTCACTTTTTTTTAAGAGAAAAAGAATGAAACTTGCACACCATAAAACTATATCTATCATTACTTCAATATTTATGCAAACAAAAACCTAGTTGCAAGCTTTGGCTACCTCTCATGAATAATTAGTCTACTCGAGAATTGTGTATGACGATCGACAAACAAACCAGCTGAGAATTGTTGTTTTCCTAACTAGAGGTTGGCTTTAATTTTAATAATGGTATGCAATGGATGACATTTAAATTTTGGCAAGGAAGTGATTGTCTTCACCTCTACCCACTTTCTTCTTTTGTAGGTTACAACAAGCACAAGAGATACTTATATAGGCAAATAAGCAATATATATGTTATTGGACCAATTGTGGAGGAGCATGGCTCAAATGGTCTTGTTTGGTTATACAATTCAGATAAGATGAGATGAAATATTTTATTAAAAATTAAATATAATATTGTTAATTATATGAAATGAGATAATTTAAAATATTATACGATTCGATCTATCGTTAATTTGATTTTTTTTTATAAAAAATAGAATAATATTACTTACAAGCTTGTGTGAAAATATACTATTCATATAATTGACGTGAGAGTTGAATTATTAAACTCCACTTGCAATAAAATCATGTTTTATCAGCAGTGCAAAGATCTGCCTTTCACATCGACCAATAATAGAATTTTGATTCTTTGTAATGGATATTTAGTTGGGGTTCTTACCCTCTCCTCTGGAATCTTCCATTTTATTTTTAATGCAAGCTTGATTTTAAAATTAAAAAATATATATTTTTAAAAAAGGATCATCTACCCTAGCTGGCTAATATTTAAAGCATGGGCTGCAGAACATATTCTATGCCGTCAGGTGAACAGCTAAGACGGGCTCATCTGAAAAAAAAAAAAGTTTTCATTA
Source organism: Carya cathayensis (assembly GCA_011037825.1). Classification (NCBI taxonomy): domain Eukaryota; kingdom Viridiplantae; phylum Streptophyta; class Magnoliopsida; order Fagales; family Juglandaceae; genus Carya; species Carya cathayensis. The sequence goes on along the minus strand of QGSO01023824.1, from coordinate 10,051 downwards.
AAAATAAAAATTTTATATACAATTATTTTTATATAGTTTTTACATATTTTATTAATATGAACGACTGCATTATTTTTTTAAATAAAATAATTATTTTGACCAATTATATCAGTAAAATTGGTAAAAAGTACGCAACTCAGAACTCATTTAAAAATAATAAATTATATTTAAACATAGAATAATAAAATTTATTATTTAAAACTCCCTCTTGATTTTTGAGATTTAAAATTACTAATTAAATTTCTATATTCAATGAATCAATGTTTTTTCTACTATATGAGTTTAATTATTAACCCATTTGACTGTTTCTACTAGTTCACGATCGTAAATAAAATTTATCAACTTTGACTTTGAAAAACTAAGCAGCTGTTATTTATTTAGGCCAGCTTGGATCGGATAGTTTAGTCTAATTTTAAACTGAATCTAATATTCAAATACTTAACTTTCAAATTACTAAACATATTTCAATTTAAAACCTCTTTACACGTAGAACTCGTAACGTATTTCAACTCAACTCACTATTATTCATCGCAAATCAGCTCAATATCTAAACAACGCATTAATATTATTTCATAAGCAATATACAAATTGGAAAAGGTCTGAATTTTTATTATTATTATTAATTTAGTATCTCAAACCGTGTATTATCTCCTATTTGAAAACTTCTTTTAATACTTCCAATTCTTAAAACAATTCAAGACTATAAATATAAGAATATAAATAAGGGTGAGATTCAGCCGGAAACCGACCGGACGGGACTAAATTGGGTCTGGTCCAGTCTAGTTTAATTTTTATAGGACCGAATTCGGTCCAGTCCCGATCTAGGGGTTTTTTACCCCGAACTAAACTAAATGAAAATTAAAAAAAATTTATTATTTATATATATCATTTATATAAATAATTGTATATAATTAATTATTAATATATCACAATATTACATAAATATTATATTTTTTAATGTATAACTATAATACATAGTACTAGTATATATTATTATATTAACATATTATAAGAGTTATAGTATAAATTATAGTATATGTATAAATTGATAATAGTATTAGTATAGTTAAATTAATATGTTAGTATTAAATCACTATGACTACATAAAGTATTATTTAATATTGTATTTCCAATTTATCACTAAAATATAATATATTAGTAATACTACTAGCATAGGTATTAGTTATAGTATTGGTGTTAAGTCTATAACTATATATAATTATATAAATGTATTATTATATTCTTTAATTTATAACTATAATATAATACTAGTATATGTTAATAATTGTACAATTTATTATGTAATTTTCATTTAATGAGTCACTTAATTTTAATTTAGTATTTTACATAAATTTTTTTATTAATCAATTTAAAACTGAAAAAAAAAAAGATGAAAAAAGGGCTTGGACCAAATGCTACCGGACCACGCCCAGACCCGTTTTCACCCCTAAATATAAATCATATTTTAGAAAATGTTTAAGAGCGCGCAATATATTTGTTCTACAAATCATCATCATTTAAAGCATTTAATTTTCTAAAATTAAATAAAAATCCAAATACAACTTCATACATTGTAAAATTTACAAAGCTTCTATTAAGCGAAGGAAGTGATAGGTCTACTATATATACAAAATAATTCATTCTAAATACTACTTTAGTTGATTTCACTGTCTGATCATTATCAATATTTTCGTCAAATTGTTTATTCCAATAAGTTATTATACTTCTCACAAATCATGGAATACAGGTTCTATTTCCAGTTCAGATACAATTTTTTTTTTCAGGAATTCAAAGCATATCCAAATTCATTATCCCTATATTTCTTTTAAATAAGAAATGGCACCATTTAATTGATCTACGATAGGGAACGAATATTAGAGTCATGTCTGTCTAAAGAAGGGTGACGTTTATCTTTGCCTAGTGTAAAGGCTTGGCCTCTTAGACTGTTTCAACTTTCAAGTATGAAGAAGTATGGAAGATGAATTGAGTAGGCTGTGGGAAGGGTTCTCTCTCACTAAAAAAGAGAGTACAAAGTTAATACCGCCAGAGTAAGTTTTGGCTGAGGCACAAGTTCGAGGAAGACTATGTTTGATGGCTTATGTGGCTGCTGAGAAAACTGTAAACAGGGAAGCTTTTCTTTCGACCACGTTAAAAGTATGGAAACCGGATGGCTGGATCAAGTTTAAAGAAGTAGGATAATCTTTTTCTTCTTGAATTCCAATTTGATGGGGATAAAGAGAGAGTGAAAATGGGAAGACCTTGAACTTTTGATAAATTTATAATCTGTCTCCAAGAATTTGATGGCATTACCCCTCCAAAAGAAATTGATTTCCACACTGAATTAATCTGGATTTTGTGTCATAACCTACCATTAGCAGTGATGACAAAAGAAGCGGGTGAACAAATTGGATTGATGATAAGCAAAGTGTTTATCATGGATTTTGATGGTAAGTGATGTGGATGGAGTAAGTGTCTTCGAGTAAGAGTAAAATGGACATTACAAAGCCTTTGGCAAGGGGCAGGCGGGTGAAAATTGGTGAAAAACTATGGTTGATTCTCTTCAAATATGAGGGCTCCCAAATATTGCACGTTTGTTTTCATTGTGGTATTATAAAGCACAAAGCTAAGAATTGTAGTAAGTTCTCCGATTGTGCTCAATTCACATGGAGTATTTAGGCACATTATGGTGCATGGTTGAGAGCACTACATACTTGAAACTTATAATGGCTTTGAATCAAGGATTAGGCTACGTTCTCTAATCGACCACAAAGGAACGTTGATGAAGGCATTGAAGGGTACTAGAAGGAAGATGGAGGAAGGGAAAAGTCCTCATAGACACCAACACCTGACAACTCAAAGGAAATCAAGAAAATATAGGAGAAGATTGTATTTTTAATTAGTCATATAAAATCACTGGAAAACTGTGTTACATCCTCGAGAAATAAGGAGTTGTTGGTACAAAACTCTATCACTGAGTTGAATTCCCCAATATATGGCGATATAATAACTGAATTCAGGGGGAGAAAAAAGGAGATTGATAAGGCAAGGAAAGATGGGTTAACAGGTTTTCAAGAGAATGCATGCTAATAGGACTCTGAACACACAAAGGAACCTCATACTTATTAGCATACATAAGTGATGGGTGATAATCCTATAGGTAGTTTAAAGCAGAATGTCTCTATCATTAAAAAATGATTTGTTTTTGGGAAAAAAAATTTGCTAGTTGGAGAAGAAGAGCTAGAAGTAACATGGATAAATCACCCAGGGAAAAATCTAGTTATACAAACATGGCTTTAGACATTTAGAAACGGAAGAGGGGGGAAGGAGCAATTGAAGATCTTAATATGGTAGTAATTGCCAAGAAGAAATCTTAAATTGAACTCTTACCTAAAGGGAGTCTAAACTAGGACATATTGGTGGAGGCTGCTAAGCAGCCCCACTAGCAACCATGATTTGTTTGAGTTGGAATTATCAGGGTCTTGGGAACTCTAAGACAGTTCAAGAACTTCACTCATTGGTGAAGTCAAAGAGCCCAAAATTTGTTTTCCTCATGTAAACAAAGTGTCAAAGAAATAAGTTGGAGACAGTGAGGAAGCAGTTAGGATTTGATTACAACTTTGTGGTAAATAGTAGAGGTCTAAGTGGAGGGTTAGCATTTATGTGGCACAGTATTATATCAGCTTGCTTAGGCACGTATTCACAATACCACATTTCTCTTATTGTTAATCACATGGAAGTTGGGAAGGAATTCATGTTAACTGGATTTTATGGGAATCCAATTAATACTAAAGAAGAGAGAGTTTCTATTGAGAGCATTGAAGCCACATGAAGAAAAAGCTTGGATGTGTATAAGGGATTTTAATGAAGTTTTGCACTTTAGCAAGAAGTATGGATATGTTAGTAGACCTTATAGTCAAATGGAAAGGTTTTGAGAAGTTATAGAAGATTGTGGACTAAGTGACCTTGGTTTTCTGAGGTCTAAGTTCACATGGAGTAATAACAAAGAAGATAATATGTTTACAAAAGAGAGGTTGGATAGGGCTTTTGGAAACAGGAATTGGACTATACTTTTTGAAACCACAACAGTTAGAGTATTGTCAACTCAAACTTTAGATCATAGTCCATTACTTATCTTTATGGGAAAGGGAATGGAAGTAGGGAGAAGTAAAAGGAAATTGTTCAAATATGAAGCTAGCTGGTCTGAAAGGAAGGACTGTTACAAAATAGTTGAAGCATAATGAAATTCACAATTGAGATCAACAAATAAAATGATGCATGTATCTGCAGGGTTGGAAAAATGTAAAACTTCTCTGAGGATATGGAGTAAAGAAACACTTAACTGTAGTAAAGGGCAATAAATGAAAAACTGAACCAAATAAAATAGCTGCAAAACAGTAACACAGGTGAACACTTGGAAAGAATAAAAGAATTGTAGAAGGAAGTTGACGATTTGCTTTAAGAAGATCATATTAGATGGAAACAAAAGGCAAAGTAGAATTGGCTTAAAGATGGAGACAAAAATATCAAATTCTATCATATGTGTGCAAACCAAAGAAGGAAGTCAAATGCTATTCACACCATAGAGAGGGAGAATGGATCTATAGCCACTTCTTTTGACGAGGTTACTAATCTATTTAAGAACTTCTATCATAAATTATTTACCACTACTAGACCAGAAAATATTGAAAGTTTCATTAGTTCTATGCAAACATAGGCCACTGAGGAAATGAATTCCCATTTGACTAAGGAGTTCACTACTCTGGAAGTGAAGGATGCTATTTTCCAAATGAATCCATTGAGTTCACCTGGACTAAATGGTTTCCCTGTAGCATTTTATCGAGACCATTGGGGCATTGTTGGTCGAGATGTGTGTAAAGCTGTGCTCGAGGTTCTCAATTCAAATAGTGATCTTGGCCACATAAATGAAACTTATATAGCCTTAATCCCAAAGGTTAAAAACCCCAAGAAGGTCTTAGACTTCAAGCCAATTAGCTTATGTAATGCAATTTACAAGACTATTTCTAAGGTGTTGGCAAGCTGATTGAAGAAAATCCTTCCTACTGTTATATCTCCCACATAGAGTGCATTTATGCCTAGAAGGTAAATTATGGACAATGTAGTGGTTGCTTATGAAGCTATGCATTCAATGAACAACAAGAGGCTTGGGAATTCAGGCTTTATGGCAATGAAGTTAGATATGAATAAAGCTTATGACAGGATAGAATGAGAATTTTTAAAATCTGTAATGGTTCAAATGGGGTTCAATGGAAGATGGATTGATCTTATAATGAACTATATTAAATCAGTTTCCTATTCTCTACTCATTAATGGCTCTCCTAAGTGTCTGATAAAAGGTTAGAATTGCATAATTAAGTTGTTTAAATGGGTGATTTATTTTATCAAATAAAGATTGAACACTTAATTATGCATCAAATTCTAATATTGAATGCAAATTAATTGATGTCAATATTTTATACACATAAAGTTCTATATTTGCCTTTGAAAGAAATACATTTTTTATGTACTGCAGGGCATTTATGAAAATACTAAAAGAGAATGGAACTCACGGCTGGAACTCAAGGGAGCAAGCAGAAAATCAGCACATGCAGAAAGAAAGTTAGGCCACCCACTCCACCATTCTTCAAAGTTAGGCCACCCACTCCCAAGTTAGGCCACCCACTCCACCATTCTTCAAAGTTAGGCCACCCACTCCACATAAAGTTTGGCCACCCACTCTTGAGAAATGGTAGGATGCTCTCTCCTATAAATAGGAGAGAGCTCAGAAGAGAAAGGGCATCAAGGCAGTGGAGACGAAGGAGAGAAGACAGAACTTTAAAACTTAGCTTTCATTTTTCAGTTTCATTCTCATTTCATTCGGCAGTTGTTGTTCATTTTAATTCATTTTTCAGTTTCATGCTTCTGTTTTAGTTTTCATTCAGCATCAGTTTATTTTACAGCTTTAATTTGAAACTTAAGGAAGCAAGTTTTCTTTCCATGTTAAAGCAAGCTTTCTTTGTATTCATCTAGGAAATAATTTCTTTTAGTGTTTATTTTATTTAGAGCTCAACTTCAATTTGAGTGTGTAATTTATTTGAAATTTTAATTTAATTGAGAGTTCAATTTCTTTTAGGATGCATTTTATTTAGAGCGTTTATTTTATTTGAGAAATCATTTTATCTGGAAGTTCAGATTTTTGGATTGGAGAACGCAGTCTCCATTTCCAAACATCAAGTTTATTCCTTACAATTCCTGTTTTTATTTAATTTCAGTTTAATGTCTTATATTTTCCGTGCACATTTAATTTCTGTCTATTTAAATTACTGTCATTTATTTTTCTCGCACTTGTAATTCCTCTATTTAGGTTAATGTCATTTATTTTCTTGCATCTTTAATTCCTATTATTTAAATTAATGTCATTTATTTTTCTTGTTCTTTTAAATTTCAGTCTATTAATTTCAGCAATTTTAATTTAGTTTCATGCATTTTCATTCCTTACTTTTCATCGCTGCATTCAAATCCGACAAACAAATCTAAAAACATGAATCTAGTCCATGACTAGTAAAATTTCCATCCATTGCACATACCATTTATTTTTTTTTTCTTTGTGAAGTTTTTCACAATTTTTCAACGAGTTTAAATTTTGAGTAAATTTTCCCTGAGGAGACGATCTAGGAATTTATTCCTTATTATTACACGACATCCTCCTGCACTTGGGATAGCATTAATGCTACTCATTTTTGAGTGAGTCAAGTTTTTGGCGCCGTTGCCGGGGAAAGTAGTTTAAATTTAAACTCGTTAATTTTTTTTTTGCTTCTCTAAACTGATGTTTCATGTCATGGGTAAGAGACAGTTCAAATAGGTTGCTTAGAGTCACATCGAGTGTTGAGAGTAGTATACACAGCTTGGAGATAGATAGCTCGCCTATCTTTTCTTTGAGTGAGTCAGGTGGCGAAATTGAAATTAAAACAGAAAACATGGCTGCACCTGCACCACGCACTCTTAAGGACTATTTGCAACCCACTCGTACCACTACACCTTCATGCATTATTTTACCAGAAAATGCACCCAATTTCTCTATTAAGCATGGCATGATGTCAGTGATACCTCAGTTCCACGGGATGGATTCTGAGAGTCCGTACCAGCACTTAACAGATTTTGAGTTGGCTTGTGCCACATTTATCACTAGGGCTGTTACTGATGAGTTCATTAGACTTCGTTTATTTCCTTTCTCTTTAAAGGATAAAGCGAAGATTTGGTTTAACTCTTTAAGACCCAACTCTATTTCTAGTTGGTCTGATATGCAGCGTGAATTCTTACAAAAATTTTTTCCCTTTCAGAGAACTCAATTTTTGCAAGAGCAAATCAGCCAATTCAATCAGAGACCTGATGAGACCTTTCAGGCCAGTTGGGAAAAATTTAAAGATTTGATGAACATCTGTCCACATCATGGTTTTGAATCTTGGAGGTTGGTGAGCTATTTTTACACTGGCCTCACTCCGGAATGCAAGCAATTTGTTCAGACAATGTGCAATGGGGAGTTCTTTAGCAAGGAACCTGATGAAGCACTGTCATTTTTTGACTACCTTGCTGAGAGCGCGCAACAGTGGAATACTCGTACTGATCGAGTTCCATCAACAGCACAACCACTGAGAGCTATTTCTGGAGGGGGTAGATACGAGCTTAAAGGGGACACTGATGTTCAAGCCCGAATAACTGCTTTAACTAGAAGAATGGAGGTCATGGAAATGGACAAAGTAAAGGCTGTGAAAGTAGCAGAGGCATGTTCTATATGTGCTGATTCAAACCATAAGACCAAAGACTGCCCGATAATGCCAGTGTTTCAAGAAAGTGGGTCGGAGCAGATGCAATCAACTAATTGGGTGAATAGAGCACAAAATCAGCCTTTCTCCAACACATATAATCCGGGGTGGCGGAATCATCCAAATTTCTCATGGAGAAATGATCAACCTGGTCGGTCCCCACCACCTCAACAGCAACCATTTCATCAGAGTGCTCCTCAACATCAGTATCCGTCATATCAGAATCCTCAGAGCTATCCTCCTGTAGCTCCGCCTGGATTTCAACCTCATATGGTTGCACAGAGTTTTCAACCTTCATCATCTGCAAAGAAAACTCTAGATGATAGTATGGCACAGATGGCCAATACACTTCAACAATTCATGCAGATTCAGGCCACCACAAATAATCAAAATACTCAGGCCATAAATGAGTTGCGTGGCACTATGAACAAGATGAGCACAACCTTGAGCACCCTGGAGAAAGGGAAATTTCCAGCACAGCCTCAACCTAATCCTCAAGTATACAGGCAGCAACAACAACAAGTGCATAATGTCTCAGGGGACGTTATTGAGACAGCGAAGGCAGTCCTTACTTTGAGAAGTGGGAAAGAAGTTTCCCGACCAGAAATGCCTATAGACACACAGGAAGTTGCTCCTACACCTGAAGATATAACGGAGACTGATGAAATTAAGAAAGAACTAGAGGTAGTGAGACCAGAGTTGAAGAAGCCTGTGACTGTAGATGCTGAAACTACCAAGGGATACCAACCTGTGGTTCCTTATCCTCAAAGATTGGCGGCTGGCCAAAAGAGCAGGTATCACACGGAGATTCAAGAGATTTTCAAGCAAGTGAAAATCAATATTCCACTTTTGGATGCCATACAACAAGTACCTTCATATGCAAAATTTTTGAAGGACTTGTGTACAGTGAAGAGGAAGCTGAATGTAAAGAAGAAAGCCTTCCTGACGGAGCAAGTTAGTGCATTAATATTGAGCGAGACTCCTCAGAAGTTTGGAGATCCCGGCTCTCCCAACATTTCCATTATGATCGGCGAATCACGCATTGGGAGAGCTCTACTTGATTTGGGGAGTAGTGTGAACTTGCTACCGTTCTCAGTTTATGAACAATTGGGATTGGGTGAGCTGAAAAAGACCTCCATCATGCTACAACTGGCTGACAGATCAGTTAAGGTACCAAGGGGTATTGTAGAGGACGTGTTGGTCCAGGTGGACAAATTCTACTACCCAGTGGATTTTGTAGTTCTTGATATGCAGCAGCCAGCCTCCACTATTTACCAAGCTCCTGTCATCCTTGGAAGACCATTTCTAGCTACATCAAACGCTTTGATTAATTGCAGAAGTGGAGTGTTGAAGCTTACCTTTGGGAACATGGCACTTGAGTTGAACGTTTTCAACGCTTGCAAGATGCCAACACATTTTGATGACACAAGTGAATTGAATGCTGTGGAGAGTTTGACATCAACAGAGTCTATTTGCTCAACCTCTCCTTTCTCTGATGATGATTATATTTTTCAGACATCTGAATATTTACTTGATGAGAAAATTGATCATATCAATGAAAATGACTTTGAATTTCTTGATTATTTTGCAGATTCTTTACCACTTGAAGTACAATTTGCCGGAGCAAGATGGAAACCCCAGTTCGAAGCTTTACCACCACCAGACATGCTTAGATCTTCAGAGGAAGAAGTTCCCCGATTGGAACTAAAACCGCTTCCTCAAGATTTAAAGTATGCGTTCCTTGGACCTGAAGAAGGCACTTTTCCGGTGGTGATTTCCTCAAAACTAAATCAGAAGGAGGAAGCCAAATTGATTGAAATATTAAGAAAGCATCGAGGCGCAATTGGTTGGACAATAGCCGACATCAAAGGCATTGATGCCGCTATATGTACCCACAGAATTCATCTTGAAGACGATGCTAAACCAGTTCGTGATGCTCAACGTAGGCTCAATCCTACCATGAAGGAAGTTGTGAAAGAGGAAGTGCTTAAGCTACTCGCAGTGGGTATCATTTACCCCATCTCAGACAGTAAGTGGGTAAGTCCAACTCAAGTGGTACCAAAAAAATCTGGTTTAACTGTCATACAAAATGAGAAAAATGAGTTAATTCCAACTCGAATGGTTACTGGCTGGAGAATGTGCATTGATTATAGAAAACTTAATTCAGCCAGTAGGAAGGATCATTTTCCTTTACCATTTTTGGATCAAATTTTGGAAAGAGTGGCTGGAAA
>QGSO01023707.1:0-11203 GCA_011037825.1 Carya cathayensis | reverse complement strand
ACAACTGCATCGAATCAAAAATGCTTTTCTAGGTTTTGGGATCTCTGGATAAGATCCCATGTAAACTATGTAATGTTATATGCTAGTGCTAGCCTTAATTCTGAAACCTTTCAGTTTCCAAATAATTATTGATGATCAGAAATATGATAAGACTTTCTCAGATGAAGTAGCTGCCAGTAGTTATAATTTTAGAAGTTAATTAACATTATTTTCAAAGCATTAAAATTTTATTTTCCAGTGCTGTTATTACCATTAGGAACAATACATTAAATAAATTTTCCTTCTTATATAGCATCAGATTTTAAACTAAGGATTTCCTCCATATTTTTTTAAGTCCCCTCAAATTTTATTTTGTTCTCCTGATAATTAGAGCATTGGCATTGGCTTCATCAAAACACAGCTGCATTGGATTACCCTTTTTTTTTCCTCTACAGATTTAAACATATTTTACAGAGCTGCCAATTTTTTTTTTACAGATTGACACATTTTTTTTTACACAGCTACAGATTGAAATCACTAAAACAGTTTTTTTCACACAGCTGCCAAATTTTTTTATTTCATCTTTTTTCTCTAGTTGAGTCGTGAAAGGGCCTAGTGAGAAAGAAAAACTTGGTTACGGGAACCAAAGGTTAGGCCGACTGCTTAGTTTAGTAATTTGGATTTGTTTTGTTTTCTCTCTACTTGTGCAGTCTGTGTTGGGTGCAATCTCTATAATTTTGAGTTTGAATGAAATAAAAAAATCTGCTAATCTTTGCATTTGCTTGTTTGCCTGCCAGTTGTTTGTGAATATTACCCAAACATATGTCATATGTTATGGCTAATTTCCAAAAGGTAGATATCTAGCTACGCCTAGAATATATCCTTTGAAAGACTGCTGTGAAGCATGCAGGGTTGCAACACCGCCAAAACTAATTAATACTTGGGGATTGAATATTGATGTTAATTGACTGCAAGTTAATTCGTTGCTAAATTGGTCCTCTTTCAATAATGACATGATAGTTTCCATGCTTCTTCGATCCAGTCTTAGATTCAATAATCTGATTTCAAAGCCAATAAACCCATCTTAAATTTGGCGTACTTATAATTCTCTACTAGCTCATCTGGAATTTATCCCTAGTGTTTAAGTTGTGGTAGCTTATATAACCATGCTATTGTTGGTTTGATTACATTTGGATGCTGTGTTGTTTACATTTTATTTGTGCTCTAGTTCTGCTTTTCATTTTGTCAAGCAAGAATAGATGCTCATGCATGATCTGATCTTGCTTGATTTGATCTGACAAGTAGGAATATAGAGTTATGTAATGAGGTTTTTATAGCTAGTAGTAGTGTAGCTATGGCCACTTGTAGGGGTGTTCAACCGGATCCGGATCCGGATATCCGGCCATAACTGGATCCGGATCCGGGTTCTAAAAACCGGGCGGTTATCCGCCCGGATTAATCCGGATTCCAATCCGGGCGGATAACCGGGTTATAACCGGATATCCGGTTTTTTGCAAAAATTTACATTAAAACCCGGATATCCGGGTTATAACCGGGTTTAATCCGGGTTTCTCTCTTTTTTTTTTTTTTCAAAGACTTTAAAACTCCAAAAAAATATATATAAACAATTAATTTAAAAAAAAAAGTAAATTAAAGAACAAAATAAATAAAAATGCAATCTAGAAATGAATACAATCTAGAAATGATTTTGAAGGCCTGCCTTCTTTCTTGCCATTGATTCTTTTACAATGTTCATCTTTGCTTGAGCCTCCTCTATTGCCTTCTTCAAAGCAGCCACCGAGGCAGCAGCAAATGAATTTTCATCTGCTTCCTCATCAAAGTCTGGTAGTGAAGAAACATGTTCTGCACCTTCCAAATGAATCTCAGAATCCCAAAACTTTGCAGCCATTGATCTCTCTGAATCACACTTGCTACCTCCAAAATCACAACTTTCTTGGAATGCACAGTTTCAGTTAACCCATCACAGTTTCGCAATACCCTTAAGAATGCAAATACGGGTGTAAGAAAAAAGAAATCTATAAACAGTCATGACTCATCACACTGTCAACATATACAGATTAAAATGTGCAGACATGCTAGCAAAATTGTCTAGAAGAGAAAAATAGTAGCTTTTGACTAACAATAGCAAAGGGGAGGTAATTCTGCAGCCCCATGTAGTTGTCATCCCATCTGAAGGGGCAAATCAGCTAGGGAGGCTACCAATGGATATTTATGTCTTCTATATGCATATTCAATGTTCAGCTTCACGTAATAACTAATGTAGGAAGATTCAACTAAAATTTTTAAATTTTTACTGTCTAAAGACTTCACTATAAGCACCCTTTTCTAGGATCTCTATATAATTCATAATGGAGTGCACAATGATAATTTTGAAAACAAAGTTAAAGTTCTGCATTATTTAATTCCGCTATATTAGGAATATCGGTTCTAGATACCACTTGTTATGATTCTACTTTATAGTTAATTAAATGTAAATAACAAAATACTCAAATAGAGAGAAATGTATTATCATAGATGAAAATGAAGCCGGATTACTATGGGTATTTGAGGTACCCAATTCTGTGTAAACAAGATTCTAGAAATGTCCTTTTCACTCTCCAACTCAGTACATAAAGAGATCTTAAGTAAAGCTAAAAGGAGGCCATGGGCCTTTTAAGTTAAAACTAGCAGCAACTACAAATGATATAAGCAACTGGACTTAACTAACACAATCTTAGTCCATATAAAGAGATTTAATAAAACTAAGTATATCCCAATCATAAAATAAGTATACTCATTAGATTCTGTATGCACCTAATTCTGTGGAAAAATGGACCAAAATCTAATTGGAATGATAATTGCTTATTTGGTGATGAATATGATTGGAGGCTACTACATTGTGAGGTTCAGTTATGTCACTTTGTTGCCAAAAGAAAAGCAAAAAGAAATAGAATTATACCATCTTAGGCTCAGTTGGTTTGGCAAAAAGCCATTGGGGTGACAGAGGTATGCTACTTTCTGATCCCACCTGATCTGCAATAATGAAAATTAACCTTTATATGGAGCACATTGAACACATTAACAGCTTGAGTATTATGCAGAACAGACATAAATAAGAAGAGAGCAGAAACCTCTGAGTAAGTTCTGCAGACGATTGAGCTTAACAGCTTGAAAGCTTGAAAGTCCATTTTCTGTATCAATTAAGCTTGAATTAGCAGCTCTAACCAGTACATATAAATTAAAATCCCGCAAGAACAAAAAGTATACAAAGTAAAGCCTCATACCATGATTGAATATGCAATGTATGCAAAGTCAGATTACACCATCAAGAACAAAATATTAAGTTGCTGAAGTTGAAGGAAGAGGGTTACCTTAAGAAGAAAAAAATATAGAGGTTAAGTTAAATAGATAAATGATTGAGCTGAAATATTGCATATTTTAGCTATTTAAAACCAATGTATTTCAATTGCTTCGTGACATTATTTATTGGTTTTAGATGGAAAAATAGTTAATAAGCATAAATTCGAGTTATGATTTTTAATTGATTAATATCATGTTTATGCTTAATTTTATAACTATGATTTAATTGGACAATACTTCCTCACATATATAATATTTTTTTTAAATAATCTATTTTCTTTTTAATTTATTTCGAATATATTTTTATTTCTTTATTTTCGGCTTAAATAAAATTCACGAGATCAAACGGTGAAACTTTTACGTAAATTCAAGAAGCAGTTTCACGCGTTGTCTGGGGGTATTTTCGGTGGGCTAGTTGGACGTAAAAAGGAGACGGAATTGGGTGCAGAAATTAAGGATAGTTTCGGCGCTTGATTGATTGGAGAAACCGTGCGTGCTTGATCAGGGGACTTTCATGTTCATTTCTTTTCCTCCGCATGGTTATGAAGTATACATAGGCGGCATTCCCCGTGATACTTCGGATGAGGATTTGAGAGTTTTTTTTTTTTATATGTCTGCTGAAACTTCAAATTGCATTGTCTTGTCTAATGCAGATATGGTCGAGCATGTCTTGTTGGATTGGACATTGTGAGTAACAGCCTCGGTTTCAATTCAGATTGCACTCTTGGGGTTTCTTGAGCATCTAGTTTCCATGTACTGAGGGGTGACGTCGAAGTTCCTGTTTTGGAGAAGTTGGTTGTATTGCTTGGAGTCATTTTGAAAGATGGGTTTCTGGCTTCTGAACTAGAGCTTGTGGTTAGAAAACTTTGACGTGGACAGCAACTCACACCATCACTCGGCTGGAACTTGATGCAGCACACCACATGCATGAACTCACAAATCACGGCACTTAGCAAATCATGGAAGCACATGCAGAAAGCTGAAACATGCACCTGGACAGCAGCAAAACAAGCACTCGGCATATGCAGAAAAATGATGCAGAAAAAAAAAAACATGGAGCCCACACACATGCAGATCATACACGGCACCTTAAGCACACATGAACCAATCGGGCATCACTCACCTAATGCAGCAGCAAATCACGGCAGCAGCAGCTCACGGAAGTCAAGCTCAACACTTGCAGCAGATAAAACAAAACCAGCATGCACCGAAAGCAGCAACTACCACCTGCAGAAAAATACACAACATGCAGAAAAGTCAAGCACAAATGCAAGAAAATCAACTCACGGCATCCCAAGCTCAGCACATGCAGAAGAAGGTCTCATTCGGACAGATTACACATTCACATGCAGCACACGAAAAAAAAAATGCAGAAGAAAGTCAAAACACATGCAGCTTACACTCAGCACAAAGAAAAGTCTCTCACGGCATGCATCATTCACGGATAGAAACAGCAAGCAGAGGATAGAAGGCACATGCAGAAAGTAGACAGCATCAATCACGGGTAGAATTGCCACTCACACATGCAGGAAGGCAACAGCTCAACACACATGCATATGCAGAGGAGAGGAAACACTTGGGCCACGGGAGATGCATCACTCGGACAGCAATGCAGAAAAATGATGCAGCAGCAGAAAATCAATGCAGAAAAAGAATCCACCGAAGGCAGCAACTTGCACCTGCAGAATAAACAATCAAAGCTGGAATTCATGCACCGAAAACATGCATAAATCACGGACAGAAAATGAGAGGGCAGCAAACACACAAGCTGACTTATAAATACTGAGGGGCTGGAAGCTTAAAGAGGGAGAACACACACAGAGAAATTATTCTGCACCAGAGCATTGCAGCAGAAGCTTGTTTTGTTTTTTTTCCTGTTTTTTCGTTTGTTTCAGACCTTGTTAAAGACAGAAGTTTTAGTTTTTCTTTCCTTATTAGTTCAGTGTTCATTTCATTTATTTCTCTCGGCAGTTTTAGTTTTTGTTGGGATCTTAATGCAAACCAGTCATTCGGCTGGTGTTATTATTTTTTTCACTCTGTTTTTTTTTCGTTACGTGAGAGTGCAGGAAGTTGCATCTTTATTTTTTTTTCTCTTCGTTTACGTTTGAGAGAGTTTTTTTTTTTTTTTTTTACGTTTGAGAGAACCTTTTACGTTTGAGAGAACCTTCATGCTTAGTACCTTTTACATTTGCTTAGTATTTTTTTTTGTTTACGTTTGAGAGAGTTTTTTTTTACGTTTGAGAGGAACTCTTTTCTCTTCTTTACATAGTATACGGAGGCAAATTTTCAGTTTGAGTTTCAATTTCATTTTATTTTAGTTTCAGTTTCAGTTTTAGTTTCATTTTATTTGAGATATTGTTTTTCTGTAGTTTCATTTTACTTCATTCGGCAACTAGAGTTTCATTTTATTTCATTCGGCAACTAGAGTTTCATTTTATTTCATTCGGCAACTAGAGTTTTCTTATTTTTTTTTTGTTTAGCTAGAGGTAGTAAAATAATTTTTTTTTCTTTCTTTTTCAGTTTTAGACGGAGTTTCTTTATTTTTTTTATAGCAGTAGAGTAGTCTTGAATTTTATTTATTTTCTTCTCGTTTGAAGAAGCAGCTTATTTTTTTTTTCTTCTTGCTTTCGTTTAGATGAAGGTGCAGTAAAGTAGAGTTTTAATTTATTTATTTTTCGTTCATATCGTAGGTTGGACAGTTGTTGTTTTTTTTATTTTATTTTCTTAGTTTTCTCAGCCTCATTTTATTTTCAGTTTTATTTTCTTTACGTTGGGATTTCTTTAGAGAAGTAGGAGAGATCAATTTAATGGTTCTTCTTTAGCTTCTGCAGTAGAATTCCAGACCTTATGTGGGAGGCGGCTAGTTGTTGTATTTTTATTGTTTCTCTATTTAGATGGTAGACGGACGATTATTTTTTTTTTTACATTGAAGCATTTTACGTTAAAGATGGAAGCTAAGAACTTTGAATTTAATTTTCATTCAGCATTTAATTTTTTTACTTGGTTGTGGCATTCGGCGTATTTGATTTTGTTTTTGGCATCTTTAGTTTTATTCTTTTTTTTGGACGCCGGGATTCATTTCTTTTTACTTTTCATTGTCATCATTTGTGGAGTTATTTTCATTTCTCTTAATTTTCATTCGGCGGCCAGTCTTTATTTTTTTTTTTTTTTCTCTTCTTGTTTTACGATATCATTGTCCAGAGCTTAGTAGTCAGATTCATTTTTATGGCTTTGCTTAGATTAATTTTTTGTTGAACAAGTCTCATTTTTTCGGCAGCTTTAGTTTTATTTATTTATTTATTGAGTAATTTATTTATTTATTTTTTTGTTTACTTATTACGTGTTATTTATTTTTTTTCGCATTTCTTTAATCTTTCTTGTCTTTGAGTATTTTCAATTTTCAGTTCGTATTTTAGTTTTATTAATTTCTGAATTTAATCTTTTAGTCATTTACATTTAAAATCCGACAAACAAATCTAAAAATATGAATCTAGTCCATGACTAGTAAAATTTCCATCCATTGCACATACCATTAATTTATTTTTTCTTTGTGAAGTTTTTCACAATTTTTCAACGAGTTTAAATTTTGAGTAAACTTTCCCTGAGGAGACGATCTAGGAATTTATTCCTTATTATTACACGACATCCTCCTGCACTTGGGATAGCATTAGTGCTACTCAATTTTGAGTGAGTCATAAACTAGCAATAAAAAATCAAAATTAACAAATAAAAGCATTTACCTTCGATGGCAACGTCTTCTACATGCTCCTCCACCTCCCAAGAACTAAGTGGTTCACAACCCAACCAATTTTGTGTGCAGATTAGTGCTTGGACAGTCTCCGGCGCTAATGAGCTTCGGTATGGGTCTATTACACGTCCACCGGTGCTGAATGCGGACTCGGATGCGACGGTGGAAATAGGGATGACCAATATATCACGTGCGATCTCCGCAAGGATGGGATATCTAAATGAATTCCTCTTCCACCAATCCAAAATATTAAACTCGGGTACTTTTGGTTCAATCACATCCGATAAATACCTCTCTAAGTCCGAGCTAAATACCGAATTGTTTTGCCCCTCAAGATATTGATCTAGAGATGTATCAAAATCTTCATATTCCAAGTCGTCACCAATAATACTTGAGGAACTTGAAACTTGTGCCATATTTGATCTTCCACTATCTAGCCCATAAAACTTGTGATATTGCTCAATCAAACGATTCATGAGCAATCTTACATTGGCCTCAATTCTATCTCCACATTCATCCCCTTTGCACTTTTTTAACCAATATGACAAGGCTGTGATCTTATATCGAGGGTCAAGGACAAAAGCTACATAAACAATCATGTTCATCTTATTCATGTTCCCCCAATATTTATCAAACTTAAGTTTCATATTAGACGCCATCCTCCTCAACAAATCATCCCCACTCAAACCCATTTTGTTCAAATTGTGCTCAATTGTAGAAATTTGTTGAAATAACAAATTAGATGTCACGTAAGATGAGCCGGAGATTTTCAAAGTGGCATCATAAAAAACTTTAAGAAACTTAATAAAAACACGAGCCCTTTGCCAATCTTCAAATGAAGGCGCCGCAAGCTGTGACTCCCTCACTCTCATTAGCACAAAAGCTTTTTCATATTTTTCAGCAATACTAAGCATTAGGTATGTGGAGTTCCATCTAGTGGGAACATCTAGACACACCATTTTTCCACACACAATATTCAGCTCCTTTGCACATGTTCTAAACATGTCAAGCCTTGCCGGTGAAGACCTCACAAATCTTACAGCTTCTCTAATATTATTTATAGCATCATATATAATTTTTAAACCATCACAAACAATGAGGTTTAAAATATGTGCAGCACATCGCATATGCATAAACTCGCCTTCCAAAATTGTAAACTCCTTATCTCTTATGCTCCTCCTCACTTGATCAATAGCGACATCATTAGAGGTGGCATTATCCACAGTGATCGTACAAAGGCGGTTAATCTCCCAATCCGTCAAGAAGACTCTAACATCCAAGCAATGGTCTCACCTCTATGATTAGGAATCTTGAAAAACATTATGATTTTCTTGTGTAGTTCCTAATTTTGATCAACATAATGACACGTGACACAAATATAATTCTTGTTTTGCACCGATGTCCATATATCGGTGGTCAAACAAACTCTTTGATTGCTCAACAAAGCCTTCAACTTTTGCTTCTCCTCCTTATATAAACCAATACACTCTTTTTGGAAGGTGGTTCGGGATGGCAAGTTGTGTCTAGGCTCTAAATAACCCAAGAGTTTAACAAATGCCGGAATGCTCAATAACCTTGAATGGCAATTCACACTGGATAAACAAATTAGAAATCATTGCCTTCAATTTTTCACGATCATATTGTCCTAACATTTGAGGACTAGATCCTCTACCATCCATTCTAACTCCAATGTGTGATGGTGATTTATCCTTTTCAAGATTTTTATCCTGTCTAATGGGAGACTCCGGACAAGAATATCCTAGGTGATGCGACATTGATGAAGTACCATTTTTATAATGGCATCCATAAATCTTGAAACAATAATTGCATTGAGCTTTCGGTGCAATGGGATAAACAGGTTCAATCTTTGTAAAATGATCTCATACATGAGATTGGTTGGTAGCATTCTTGGCTCTTTTTGGCTTTGGGGGGAGAGAAGGTGCGGGCCTTGGATTTTGGGTATTTATGGAGGAAGGCACTAAAGGACTAGTGTCTTCCTCCATGTCTAATGAAATATGAGTTGAACTAGAACCACCAACACTATCACTAAAACTACCTTCCATCTGTTTTAAGCATAAGAAAAAAATATATATAATAAATATTTGTCAATTTAGAGCTTTAATAAATATTATGCAAACTTTGGTTCAGCAAATATATATGAATATAGCAAAAAAAAGAGTTAAATCTATAGTTTGGTTATGAATGTTAATATCATTACATATTTAAAAACAAAAAGAGGTTCATTTCCATGTTATTTAATATATTTTAATTCCCAAATTCGTATGTAATTGCAAAGAATCCAACCAATAACAAGCAGCCTATTGCGAGAGCAAGGAGGATCGGTAAGGCACTGTGGTTCATCATCCACCAAGATGCTCATTATTACAGAAAGCAACCAAAACGACCCCTAAAGTACTGGGAATTCAAATGAATTTTAATAACAAACAAATCACATATGCTTGTGGTTCTACATGAAGGTGAGACCGAAATTATTGGCCAGTAATTATCTTCATTGGGAGGTCTCTATCATTTAACTTAGTGTGAGGGATTTTTATTAACTAGTTTTTAACTTGTTCTGGACCTCACAAGAAAATTAAGATTCCAGTACTATTAAGACTAACAATGCTTGCAACTATAATCTTTAGCATGGTTCATAGTGTGAGCAAAAATTACGGTCAAAGTTGGATTGAATAGAGTCATTAAAAAGTACAGAAAAGACTCAAACTTTTGAAAACTAATAAAATCAAAATATTTGCATGGAGAGCGTGTAGAGAGGGACTTCCAACAAAAGTAGTCTTGAGAAGAAGAAAAAGGAAAAAAAAAAAAAAGGTGGAGTTGGATAGTTGATATTGAGAAAAAAAAATCACTTTTTCTGCAATAATGGCTTGGAAGATCTGAAACATGCTTTAATATATTGCCCATCAATTAGACAAATATGGAATTCTTATATTCCTGCTATGTTGGGGGTTGAGGATGATATGCCTATTCTGCATGTAGCTTTGTTTCTGTTGAGAAACGGGGATACAAGTATTCAATCTACT
This sequence comes from Carya cathayensis, assembly GCA_011037825.1. NCBI lineage: Eukaryota > Viridiplantae > Streptophyta > Magnoliopsida > Fagales > Juglandaceae > Carya > Carya cathayensis. The sequence continues at coordinate 1,075 of QGSO01023707.1, read as the reverse complement.
TTCTTTTAAGTTGCTTGGGATTTATGGTGTAGGAGGAATAAGATGATTGTTGAGAATGTGTTTTTAGAATCTATAAAGGTGATGGATTATGCTCTTTCTCTGCAACAAATCCATAAGAATTTGGTGTTGGTCAAGGCTGCTCAACCACGGAATCTGTCTTACTAGAAGCCTCCACCCAGTGATTATTTCAAACTTAATGTGGATGGAGCAATGTTCTGCTAACCGAGGTGAAGAGCTTGCTATGTTGTTTTTGTGAATACAAGATTCAGCATGTTCCTAGACTAGGGAATGAGGCAACACACCAGCTAGCACGCCAGGCTTGGAAGGTTGACTCTATTGCAATGTGGTGGGGAGATGTTCCTTTGTAAGTTGATCAAGCTATATATCGGCTTGACAAATTTCATTTGTAATGTGGTTTTCAGCTAATGCTATTTTCTAATTAACCCAAAAAAAAAAAATCTATTAAAGTTCAAAAGGATGAATACAAATATACTTACAGCATTTGTTGAATTTATGAAAATTTGTATGAAAAATCATAAATATTTCCTGTCTAACACTCATTTACTGCATTAATCAAACCTCTCAATTAATTCATTATTAATGGGCCCCTAATATGGTAGATGATCTAATTAATGGAAGTTCCCCTTTTTTTTCTAAGAAGGTTCCCCCCCTTTTCTTTCTACTTCCACACTTCATCCTTCTTTTACTTTGCTTGTAGAATGGAAAAAATTAAAAAACCAAATGCAAGGGGATGTGCATTTTGATTGGTATTTTTTTTTCTTTGGAAAAGAAATGATTGAGCCACTGGAGTTTTGCACTGAAAAGAAAATACAAGAGGGCACTAGACAACACTAGACAGAGCAGACTCTTCCCCTAACTTTTTGCTTAAAAAAAAAGAGCTCACCTTTGATTCTTTGAGTAAAATTACTTTGTCTAAAATCAGCTCTTGTTTTCTTAAAATGACAAATTCAAAGATTAATGAGAAAATGCCACATCATCACAACATTTTCACTTATAGGAGCTCTCATCAAGATTGTTACATAAGGGTTCCCTAATGATGTATTTAATGGAAGTT